>CAUYRH010021000.1:0-13909 GCA_963574655.1 Perodicticus potto | reverse complement strand
ATTAATTAATTTATTTATTTATTGAGACAGAGCCTCAAGCTGTCACCCTGGATAGAGTGCTGTGGCATCACAGCTCACAGCAACCTCCAATTCCTGGGCTCAAGTGAGTCTCTTGCCTCCGCCTCCCACGTAGCTGGGACTACAGGCACCCGCCACAACGCCTGGCCATTTTTTGGTTGCAGCCATCATTGTTGTTTGGCAGGCCTGGGCTGGATTTGAATCCGCCAGCTCAGGTGTATGTGGCTGGCGCCTTAGCCTGTTGAGCCAAGGCGCCAAGCCTATTTTTTATTTTTTATTTTTTTGAGAGAGCCTCAAGCTGTCGCCCTGGGTGCTGTGGCATCACAGCTCACAGCAACCTCCAACTCCTGGACTCAAGTGGTTTTCCTGCCTCTGCCTCCCAAATGGCTGGGACTACAGGCACCCACCCCAACACCCAGCTTTTTTTTAGTTGCAGCCATCATTGTTGTTTGGTAGGCCGGGCTGGATTTGAACCCGCCAGCTCAGGAGTATGTGGCTGGCGCCTTAGCCTCTTGAGTCACAGGTGCTGAGCCTGAAAATGTTCTCTTTATGTTTAGATTTCATTTAAAATTATTTTCAGGCAATAATAATTACTGGAAATGAGCTGTGTTCACTGACTCTACAACTCAGATGGCAAACAGATATAGTTAATTGAGTAAGTAGTTACTGCCTGTCCATTACATTTCAGCACTGAAATATGGGTGCTGGGATACAGGAGTGCATAAAACAGACCAAACTCTACCCTCCTGAAGCTAATCTTCTAATGGATTTACCTTCTGTGGGGGTGCCAGTCCTAAAAGAGGATCTGTCTGTGCTGGATTGTGAGACCACATCAGGACTTATTTAAAAAAGGATACTATTGGGCAGTGCCTGTGGCTCAAGAAGTAGGGTGCCAGCCCCATAAACTGGAGGTGGTGGGTTCAAATCCAGCACTGGCCAAAAACTGCAAATGAATAAATAAATAAAATTTATAAAAAAAAAAGGATACTGTTGCTGCCTGGCGATTTCCACTAGAGGTGAGGGTGAGAGAGTTCAACCTTGTGCCTTGTCTACTGTCCTCCCTCAGCCAGCCACTGGCCATAGACAGCTGTCAAGTACTTGAACTTGTCCAAATTGAGATGCGCTGTAAGTGTAAAATACACACCGGAGTTCTAAGATTTAATAAGAAAACAAGAATGTCAAAGATCTCATTCATATTTTCATATTGGTATGCCAAAATAATACTATTATGGCTATGTTAATTATGTTATTAAAATTAACCATAGATTTTTTTTACACATGGCTATTAGAAAATTTAATTTGGGGGGCAGCGCCTGTGGCTCATGGAGTAGGGTGCCGGCCCCATATACCGAAGGTGGTGGGTTCAAACCCGTCCTCTGCCGAACTGCAAAAACAGAAAAATAGCCGGACGTTGTGGTGGGCGCCTGTAGTCCCAGCTACTCGGGAGGCCGAGGATAGAGAATCGCCTAAGCCCAGGAGTTGGTGGTTGCTGTGAGCTGTGTGACGCCACGGCACTCTACCGAGGGCAATAAAGTAAGACTCTGTCTCTACAAAAATAAGAAAGAAAAGAAAATTTAATTTTATACATGTAGCTTTCATCACATTTCAGGCACTGGAATGTAGGTGCTGGGATACAGGAATGGATAAAATAGACTGGACACTGCAATGTGTTTGTCTTGGCTTGCATCGTGTATGACCTTGAACTTCTCAGCCATTAGGGGCAAAAGGCAATGCCCATAAAAAAGCCAAAATTTGTTGGCTGCTTCATTCACTTTCTCCTCTTCTGGGTACTGCCTAGTC
Source organism: Perodicticus potto (assembly GCA_963574655.1). Lineage (NCBI taxonomy): Eukaryota > Metazoa > Chordata > Mammalia > Primates > Lorisidae > Perodicticus > Perodicticus potto. The sequence continues at coordinate 12,091 of CAUYRH010021000.1, read as the reverse complement.
TCTTACTCTTCCGCGGAAAACTTCTCTCAGACACCTCCTTGGGAGCTGTTTCCATGCAGTTCTCCTCATCTTATTTTATTTTATTTTATTATTATTTTTTTTTTTGTAGAGACAGAGTCTCACTTTATCGCCCTCGGTAGAGTGCCGTGGCGTCACACAGCTCACAGCAACCTCCAGCTCCTGGGCTTAGGCGATTCTCTCGCCTCAGCCTCCCGAGTAGCTGGGACTACAGGCGCCCACCACAACGCCAGGCTATTTTTTTTTTTTGTTGCAGTTTGGCCAGAGCCACAGGCACCGCCCAGGATATTTAGCTTTCTAAGATATTAATTGATTTTGATATGGCTTGAGATGTCACCTTTTAAAACATGTCCATTAAATGCATTTACTACTTAGGACAGCTCAGTGAGTAGGGTGCTGGCCCCATATACCGAGGGTGGCGGGTTCAAACCGGCTCTGGCCAAACTGCAACAAAAAATAGCTGGTGGGCACCTGTAGTCCCAGCTACTTGGGAGGCTGAGGCAAGAGAATCGCCTAAGCCCAAGACCTGGAGATTGCTGTGAGCTGTGGCACTACAGCACTGTACCAAGTGTGACAAAGTGAGACCCTGTCTCTAGAAAAAAAAAATGCATTTACTACTTATTAAACTACCAAGTAATGGTGCTTTTGTACCTAATAATTCAGCTGAAGTGCTTTGTCTTCATGGCACAGAGACTCGCATCCCACCTGTTGACAGCCATCCATGGAGACTGAGACGCACACATCACGTCCTCTCTACAAAGCCTCTCTCTGTAATGTTCATTTACCATCTCACAGTTCACAAAGTCCTGGCAGAGAAGTATTCCCATTTTTGGCTTCAGCCATTCCATGAAATAGGTAAGGGTGGACTTCTTACTTAGTTGCTTTATACAGAAGATTTTCTAATTGAGGCTGGGAGACAATAGGTCCTCTGGCTATTCAAATCTGTCGAGGAGGGTCCTCGATTATCCATGAGAAAGGGGAGAATAGTGGAAAAGGAAATGTCCTAATAGTCCTAGCTGTAGTGTGGAGGAAAGTTGGGGGAGAGTAGAGCCAGATTAGAACATTGTGGTGGGGGAAGCACTGAATCTCAGTGGGTGACTTATTTATAAATAATACTAAAGGTATAAGGCGAGTGCAGTGGCTCATGCCCACAAGCTCAGTGATTTGGGAAGCAGAAGTGGGAAGATCGATTGAGGCCAGGAGTTCAAGCCTAGCCTGAGCAAGAGCAAGACCTCATCTCTAAAAATAGTGGGGCATTGTGGTGGGCACCTTTAGTCCCAGCTACTAGGGATGCTGAGGCAGGAGGATCACTGGAGCCCAAGAATTTGAGGTTGCTGTGAGCTGTGATGCCACAGCACTTTACTGAGAGTGACAAAGTGAGACTCGGTCTCAAAAAAAAAAATCTCCCAATAAGACAAAGAACATTATGTAAGGATATAAAATTATGTAAATAAATTTATAAAATGTAAATTTTATTTATAAAAATAAAAGTAACAAAACTTTACCATGGGCAGCGACTGTCACCACAGTGGTGGCTACTGCATCTTGTCCCACCTCCGCGGCCCCAGAGCCTGAGACCAGCCAGGGCCAGGGCCAGTCGGCGTCTGGTCATTGGTGGGGAGCATGGTCTTCCGCCAGGTCCGGTTTGAGAACCTGGTAGCAGGCATGAGTGGAGGGGTCTTGTCCAACCTCCCACTGCACCTGCTCGGCCTCATGAAGATCCACTTTGCCGTGAGTGACGGATTGGAACCGAGACTGAAATATAAAGGAATTTTACATTGCTTGACTACCATTTGGAAACTTAACGGACTATGGGGACTTTATCAAGGAGTGACTCCAAATGTGTGGGGTGCAGGCTTCTCCTGGGGACTCTACTTTTTCGTTTACAGTGCAATCAAATCATATAAAACTGAGGGCAGAGCTGAATAGTTAGAGGCAACAGAATACCTCCTGTCCGCTGCTGAAGCTGGAGCCATGACCCTCTGCGTTACAAACCCATTATGGGTAACAGAAACTCGCCTGATGGTATAGTATGATGGTGGTGTGGATTCCCCATAGCAGCAATATAAAAGAATGTTTAATACACTTGTGAAAATATATAAATATTGGTGGTGCCTGTAGCTCAGTGGGTAGGGTGCTGGCCACATACACCGAAGCTGTCAGGTTCAAGCCCAGCCCAGGCCAGCTAAAATCCACAATGACAACTGCAACACAAAAATAGCCAGGCGTTGTGGCGAGCACCTGTAGTCCCAGCCACTTGGGAGGCTGAGGCAAGAGAATCACTTGGGGCTCAGCACCTATGGCTCAATGGGCTAAGGCGCCAGCCACGTACACCTGAGCTGACAGGTTCGAATCCAGCCCGGGCCTGCCAAACAACAATGACGGCTGCAACCAAAAATGGCCGGGCATTGTGGCGGGTGCCTGTAGTCCCAGCTACTTGGGAGGCGGAGGCAGGAGCCTCGCTTGAGCCCAGGAATTGGAGGTTGCTATGAGCTGTAATGCCACGGCACTCTATCCAGGGTGATAGCTTAAGGCTCTGTCTCAAAAAAAAAAGAAAAAGAGAATCACTTCGGCTCAAGAGTTTGAGATTGCCGTGAGCAGTGATGCCGCAGCACTCTACCTAGGGCAACATAGGGAGACTCTGTCTCAAAAATAAAAATAAAAAAATAAATATATATATTACATATAAAAAAATATATATATGTATATGAAGGTGTGCATGGATTGTATAGGGATTTATTCCTGGGCTGTTTGGAACATCCCATGGTGCCCTTCTGTTTATGGCATGAGAACTGCTGAAGTTGAAGTACAACCAGCATAACAATAGACTGGCAGAAGCACAGTTGAGCACAGTAGAGTAAAATCTGTTGCAGCACTATCCATAATATTTGCTGTGGCAGCAGCATACCCATATCAAGTTGTGAGAGCTCATCTTCAGGATCAACACATGTGTTACCTCGGCATAATGGATGCTATCAAGAAGACTCGGAGGAAAGACGGCATCCATGGATTTTGCAAAGGAATCGCCCCCAATTTGATTATAGAGTAACTCCTGCCTGCTGTATTACCTTTGTGGTATATGAAAATGTCTCACATTTTTTACTTGACCTGAGAGAAAAGAGAAAGTAAGCTAAAAGAAAATAATTCCAATGTATCTGCTCAAGGTGGCAACAAGGTTTTTTATGTTTGAGGTGAAAACTCTGAAGAAATGCTGCATGGTAACACGGCTTATAATCAAAATTAGTCTGTAATTGTTAGAAGTCTAATAACTGTTAAGGCTTCACCATGTTTTTCTGCTTTTTGCCTTCCCCGTATATATGGGACTTGCCTGAAATGACTGTCATCAACACAATGCCGAAACTGACGTCAAGTGTGGTTTCACAAATGTCTTCATTTTATTATTCAACTAGAAGTTGATTTGCAACATTTGCTAAATGGATTAGATGAATATGCTGCTTTTTCTGAACTTATTTGCCTGAGTAGCCTTTACAATTAACCTTTGCGCAATAACCACTCTACCGAAGGGCAATAAAGAGAGACTCTGTCTCTACAAAAAAGAAAAGAAAAGAAAAGATCGGTGAAATAGATGTCCCCCCAACTCCTCACACACACTACAAGGAACAGAAAGAGGTAAAATGAGGGAGGAAAAAGAAATCACATCCACAGATATAGGAGAGAGTAAAAGAGTCCGTAGAGATTGCTTCATGCAATCCTATGGCAGCAATATGGAAATGTCTGGGAAATGATTTCCTGCTAAAAAAGTGAGTGAGCGTGGCGGTGCCTGTAGCTCAGTGGATGGGGCACCGGCCACATACACGCATGCTGGTGGGTTCAAACCTGGCCTGAGCCAGCTGAACAACAATGACAACTGCAACACCAAAAATGAAAAACAAAAAAAAAATAAGTGAGTGAAATTGGCTCCAAAAGAAGTAGAAAATGTGAATAGGCCAATTACTATAGAAGAGATTGAAAACATGAATAAAATCTTCTATCAAAAAAGGCCACCAAGAAGAGAAATTAGAAAAAAAATATTTTTTGAGACCAGGTCTAGCCTATTGTCCCAGGCTAGAGTGCAGGGGCATCAGCCCTACTCACAGCAAGGTCAAATTCCTGGGCTCAAGTGATCCGTCTGCCTCAGACTCCCAAGTAGCTGGGACTACAGGTGCCCACCGTGATACCCAGCTAATTTTCTATTTTTAACAGAGACAGGGTCTTACTTTTGCTCAGGCTGGTCTCAAACTCCTAAATTCAAAGGATCCTCTCACCTCAACTTCCCAGAATGCTAGGATTACAGGCATGAGCCATCAAGCCTGGCTAAAAAAAAATTTTAAACCAATTAAAGAAAATAAAGGCCACCAAATCATAAGGCTTCCCAGCTGAGTGTATCTGACTTTAAAAGAAGAGATAATTACAATATTTATCATTCCAGAAGAAGCTGTCCTAATTCATTTTATAAAATAGCAAACTTTATTACTGAAACCAGAAATACATAAGAACTGCTAGGTTTCAATGTGTCCCTTCCGCTCAGGTGAGAGGATCACGTGGGCACTGGAGTCGGAGGCTGCTTTGAGCGGTGATTGCACCACTGCATTCCAAACTGGGCAACAGGGCAAGTCTGTATCTTAAAAATAGAAAGAATGTCCCCTCCAAAAGCCAGGTGTGGCCAGTGTGGTAGTATTAAGAGGTGGGGCATGGAAGAGGCGCTGAGGCCAAGGCATCCCTCCCTTATTAACAGGATTAAGATCCTCATGAAAGCCTTCGCACAGCATTCAGAAAGCCTGCTCTTCAGCTTTTCTGTCACGTGAGGACCCAGTCTCCTCTGGAGGATTCACCCTTACCAGACCACCAAACCTACCAGGGTCTTGATCTGCAAAATGTGAGAAATAAATTTCTTTTCTTTTCTTTCTTTCTTTTTTTTTTTGAGACAGAGCCTCAAGCTGTTGCCCTAGGTAGAGTGCCGTTGCATCACAGCTCACAGCAACCTTCAGCTCCTGGGCTTAAGCCATTCTCTTGCCTCCAACTCCCAAATAGCTGGGACTACAGGAGCCCGCCACAGCGCCCGGCTATTTTTTGGTTGCAGTTGTCATTGTTGTTTGGCAGGCCCCGGGCTGGATTCGAAGCCGCCAGCTCTGGTGTATGTGGCTGGCGCCTTAGCCACTTGAGCTACAATCGCTGAGCTAGAAACAAATTTCTATTCTTTATAAATTACCTAGTCTTTGACATTTTGTTATAGAAGCACCATCTGAACAAGACAACAATGTAAGAAGACTATAGATTGATCTACCTTAGGGAATATAGAAGTAAATTTTTTTTGAGACTGAGTCTCAAGCTGTCGCCCTCAGTACAGTGCCATAGAGTCACAGCTCACAGCAACCTCCAACTCTTGGGCTTAAGTGATTCTCTTGCCTCAGCCTCCCACGTAGCTGGGACTATAAGCACCCCGCCACAATGCCTGGCTATTTTTTGGTTGCAGTTGTCATTGTTGTTTAGCAGGCCTGGACCGGGCTCGAACCCTCCAGCCTTGGTGTATGTGGCCAGCACCCTACTCACTGAGCTACAAGTGCCAAGCCTCAAAATGAAATATTAGCAAACAGGGGTGGTGCCTGTGGCTCAGTGAGTAGGGTGCCGGCCCCATATACCAAGGGTGGCAGGTTCAAACCTGGCCAAACTGCTACAACAACAATGAAAATAGCCAGGCGTTGTGGCGGGCACCTGTAGTCCCAGCTACTCCAGAGGCTGAGGCAAGAGAATCGCCTCATTGTTGTTCGGCAGGCCGGGGCTGAATTCGAACCCAGCAGCTCTGGTGTATGTGGCTGGCGCCTTAGCCACTTAAGCTATAGGCGCCGAGCCTACTTACAACATTTTCAACTTACAATGGATTTATCAGGATGTAGACTGATTGTAAGTTGAGTATCTGTATTTAAATATGTTTAAGATTAGTAAAACTCGGCAAACAAATATGCAGTGGCAAAATACAAATGCCATTTTATTTTTACTTTTTTTCTTTTGTCTTTTTCCTAAGCACTGGATTTAATAATTTTTTTTTTTTGAGACAAAGTCTTGCTCTGTGGCCCAGAGTAGAGCTCAGTAGTGTCATCATAGCTCATAGCAACCTCAGACTCTTGGGCTCCAGCAATCCCCGCCTCCCCATCCTGAGCAGTCAGAACTAGAGGTGCGTACCATCATGCCTGTTTAATTTTTCTATTTTTGCTCGGGCTAATCTTGAATTCCTAGCTTCCCAAAGTGCTAAGATTATGGGCGTGAGCCACATCGCCCAGCCACAAACACCATTTTTTTCTTCTTTCTTTTTTTCTTTTTTTCTTTATTGTTGGGGATTCATTGAGGGTACAAGAGACCAGGTTACACTGATTGCATTTGTCAGGTAAACTCCCTCTTACAATCCTGTCTTGCCCCCAAAAGGTGTGGCACACACCATGACCCCACCTCCCTTGCCACAAATACCATTTTAATAACAAATAAGATGTCTCCATCATTAATATTATTACATTGCCTTATAGATTTTGGTAAACAAGGAAATTAATAACTCATCTGTCTAGGAGAAAATGAAAAAGGACTTCTACTTTATAACAATACAAAATAAATTCTAGGAAGTTAAAAAACTTAAACATAAAAATAACGTAGTGAAGATATCACACAAAAAAATCTAGGTTATTGAGGGTGGCACCTGTGGCTCAAAGGAGTAGGGTGCCAGCCCCATATGCCAGAGGTGGTGGGTTCAAACCCAGCCCCGGCCAAAAACCGCCATAAAACAATATATATATATATATACATATATAGGTTATTATATATTCATTCTCAAGGTTGAGAATATATTTCTCATCATATATATACACACATAAGTATATATATGTATATATATATATACATACACACATATATACATTTTTTAAGAGACAGAGTCTCATTTTTTTGCCCTCGGTAGTGTGCTATGGTGTCACAGCTCACAGCAACCTCCAACTTCTGGGCTTAGGCAATTCTCTTACCTCAGCCTCCCAAGCAGCTGGGACTACAGGCGCCCGCCACAACGCCTGACTATATATTTCAGATTGGCTAAAACTAAATGAAAAAGATAGACGAAGACAGGTGCGGTGGCTCATGCCTGTAATCCCACTACTCTGGGAGGCCGAGGCAGGTGGGTTACCTGAGCTCACAGGTTTGAGACCAGCCTGAGCTAGAGCAAGACCTCATCTCTAAAACTAGCTGGGTGTTATGGCGGGCGCCTGTAGTCCCAACTACTCGGGAAGCTGAGGCAAGAGAATCGCTTGAGCCTTAGAGTTTGAGGTTGCTGTAAGTGATGACGCCACAGCACTCTACTAAGCATGACAAAGTGAGACTCTGTCTCAAAAAAAAAAAAAAAAAAAAGAGGTTCGGCACAGTGGTTACGGTGCCAGCCACATGCACCAAGGTTGGCAGGTTTGAGCCCAGGATGGTCAGCTAAACAACAATGACAACTGCAACAAAAAATAGCCCGGCATTGTGGCAGGTGCCTGTAGTCCCAGTTGCTTGGGAGGCTGAGGCAAGAGAATTACTTAAGGCCAAGAGTTGGAGGTTGCTGTGAGCAGTGACACCCCAGCACTCTAACCAGGGCAACATAGTGAGTCTCTGTCTCAAAAAAAAAAGAAAGAAAGAAAAAGAAAAAGGGAGGCATATTTTACTATATAAAAACAGCACTCTTTGTATGACGGAAGTTATAAACAAAATACCGGACAAACAATGGACTTGGAAACATACTTTTAGCCTTTAATTGTTTTTTCCTTTGATCATTATTTACAAATTCAGAAAAAAATAAGGCTATTTGTCACATTTGGAAAACAAATATGATGAAAGCTTTCCGAGAAAGAGGTGGTCTAGTACATATATGCAGACAACTGAACACTCAGTTTCAGGATCTCCATGACAGCTTAGATCTCATTCATTCATGTTAGGGGGTGATTCATACACTCTAAATTCAGAATTCCTGGCTGAGAGCAGAGGCTCACGCCTATAATCCTAGCACTTTGGGAGGTGGGAGGATCCCTTAAGCTCAGGAGTTTGACATTCTGTCTCTACTAAGAATAGAAAAATTGGCTTGGCACCTGTGGCTCAAACAGCTAAGGCGCCAGCCACGTAAACCTGAGCTGGCGGGTTCGAATCCAGCCCGGGCCCGCCAAACAACAATGACGGCTGCAACCAAAAAATGGCCGGGCGTTGTGGCGGGCGCCTGTAGTCCCAGCTACTTGGGAGGCAGAAGCAGGAGACTCGCTTGAGCCCAGAAGGTGGAGGTTGCTGTGAGCTGTGATGCTACAGCACTCTATCCAGGGCGACAGCTTGAGGCTCTGTCTCAAAATAAATAAATAAATAAATAAATAAATAAATAAATAAATAAATAGAAAAATTGGGGCGGCACCTGTGGCTCATCCAGTAGGGCACAGGCCCCATATACCGAAGGTGGTGTGTTCAAACCCGGCCTCGGCTGAACTGCAAAACAGAAAAATAGCCGAGCGTTGTGGTGGGCGCCTGTAGTCCCAGCCACTCGGGAGGCTGAGGCAAGAGAATCGCCTAAGCCCAGGAGTTGGAGGTTGCTGTGAGCTGTGTGATGCCACGGCACTCTACTGAGGGTGATAAAGTGCGACTCGGTCTATAAAAAAAAAAAAAAAAAAAAGAATAGAAAAATTACTCAGGTTATCTGATAGCGCTATCATAAAATATACATATATATACACATATATACATATGTATATATGTGTACATATACATATTAGCTATGTACAGTGGCACAAGCCTATAGTCCTAGCTACTTGGGAGTCTGGGGCAGGAAAATTGCTTGAACCGAGGAGGTTGAGGTTGATATGAGCTAGGCTGACGCCATGGCACTCTAGCCCAGTCAACAGAGTGAGACTCTGTCATTTTTTTTTTTTTTTTTTTTAGAGACAGTCTCACTTTGTCCCCCCTCAGTAGAGTGCTATGGTGTCACAACTCACAGCAACCTCCAGCTCTTGGGCTTAGGCGATCCTCTTGCCTCAGCCTCCCGAGTAGCTGGGACCATAGGCTCCTGCCACAATGCCTGGCTATTTTTTGCTGCAGTTTGGCCGGGGCCAGGTTTGAACCCACCACCCTCGGTATATGAGGCAGGCGCCCTACTCACTGAGCCACAGGTGCCGTCCAAGACTCTGTCTTAAAAAGAAAAAAGAAAAGAAAAATGAGCTGGACATTATGGTGGGCACCTGTAGTCCCAGCTGCTCAGAAGGCTGAGGCAGGAGGATGGCTTAAGCCCAGGAGTTTGAGGTTGCAGTGAGCTATGATGATGCCACTGCATGATAGCTGGGGTGACAGAGCAAGATGAAACCCTAACAAGTGTTGATAAGAATGTGGAAAAATTGATTGGAACCTTCATGTACAATTGGTGGGAATGTAAAATGGTCTCATTGCTATGTAAAGCCTCAAAAAATTTAAAGATCAAATTTCCATGTGAGCCAAGAGTTCTACCTTGGGGTATATATGAAAAGATTTTTTTTTTTTTTTGAGACAGAGTCTTAAGATGTTGCCCTGGGTAGACTGCTGTGGCGTCACAGCTCACAGCAACCTCAAATTCTTGGGCTTTAGTAATTCTCCTGCCTCAGCCTCCCAAGTAGCTGGGACTACAGGCGCCTGACACAATGCCTGGCTGTTTTTGTTGTTGTTGTTGCAGTTTTCATTGTTGTTTTAGCTGGCCCAGACTGGGTTCGAATCATCAGCCTCCGTGTATGTGGCCAGTGCCCGACCCACTGAGCTACGGGCGCCGCCTGACAGCAAGATCTTAAAGAGATATTTGTGAATTCATGTTCACAAAGTATTATTCACAATAACCAAGAGGTGGAAGCAACCAACGTTCCTTGACAAATGAATGTACAAAAAAAAAAAAAAACATAGGGGGCGTCGCCTGTGGCTCAAAGGAGCAGGTCGCTGGCCCCATATGCTGGAGGTGGCAGGTTCAAACCCAGCCCTGGCCAAAAACTGCAAAAAAAAAAAAAAAAAAAAAAAAAAAAAAAGAATAAAAATAGAATATAGCCTGAAAAAAATAATGAAATTCTGACACATGCTACAAGGGACATTATGCTCAATGAAATAAGGCAGTCATAAAAAGAAAATTGCTGTATGATTCAGTCACAGGAGGCATAGACAGCAGTCAAGTTCGCAGAAACAAAGTAGAATGGTGGGTGCCAGGGTCTAGGGAGAACAGGAAAGGGAGAGAAGTTCCTTAATAGGTATGGAGTTTCAGTGTTGCAAGATGGAAAAGCTCCTGAGACAGGTGGCACAACTGCTCACTTACATGGTTAGGAGGATGGGTTTGGTTTTGTGTTTTACTACGATTCCAAAACATTCTGGCTTTGCCTATTCCACATCCTCGGAATGTTCACTGCTGTCAGTTTATGAGCTGATGCCTAGATCGGTGACTCCACTGCACACTCCCCGCCCCCATGTCATGGTTCGTATCTCTGCTGCCTGCTGGGATGCTCATCTCGGTGGTGTGTCCCACTGGCTTTTCAAACTTAACGTTCCCAAGCTGATTTCCCTACAAACCTGACCCCCCTGTTTCCTACCCTAGGCTTATTCATGAGTAAATGAATGGACCTAATAATCCATCTGATTTCAAGATAATGAGTCATGTGAATCATGTTATATGTATTTTTGTATCAGTTTTATTGGAGTATAATTCACCTACTATATAAGTCTACAATTCATGGCCTTTAGTATATACAGAGTTGTGCAACCCTCACCACAATCAGTTTTAGAATATTTTCATCACTCCTTCTTTCTCAAAGCCCCGCGATCTCTCCATCTCCCCCAGGCCTGGGCAACTGCTAATCCACTTTCTGTTTCTGTGGCCACAACTACTTTGGACCTGTCCTGGAATGTCAATGTCCATGGAATCATACGGCCTTTGGCCTTTTGTGACTATCTTCTTTCACAGAACATGTTTTTAAGATTCACCCATGTTGTAGAGTATCTCAGTACTTCTTTCCTTTTTCTGGATAAGAATAATAATACATTGCATGGATATGTTTACCTTTTGTTCGTTCATTAGTTGATGCACATCTGGGTTTGTCTATGTTTTGGCTATTATTACTAATGCTATTAGTACTCACGTATAAATTTTTGTGTGGATATGTTTTTACTTCTTTAGGGGCATATACCTAAAAGTGAATGAATTTCTGGGTCAAAAGTTGACTCTTAGGTTTAAATATTTTTTGAGACAAAGTCTGGCATTGAACTCCTGAGTTTAGGCTATCCATCTGCGTCGGCCTCCCAGAGTGCTAGGATTACAGGCATGAGCCACCCTACCCAGCCTCTTGGGTTTAAATTTTTGAGAAACTGCCAGACTGTTTTCCCATAGCAGCTACATCATATTAAAATATATTCCAGGCGCGGCGCCTGTGGCTCAGCGGGCTAACGCACCAGCCACATACACCTGAGCCGGCGAGTTCGAATCCAGCCCAGACACCCCAAACAACAATGATGGCTGCAACCAAAAAATAGCCGGGTGTTGTGGCAAGCGCCTGCAGTCCCAGCTACTTGGGAGGCGGAGGCAAGAGACCTGCTTGAGCCCAGAAATTGGAGGTTGCTGTGAGCTGTGATGCCACAGCACTCTATCCAGGTGACAACTTAAGGCTCTGTCTCAAAAAAAAAAAAAAAATATATATATATATATATATATATATATTCCAACAACCAATGTATGGAAGTTCTGATTTTTCAGGTGGCGCCTGTGGCTCAAAGGAGTAGGGCACCAGCCCCATATACCAGAGGTGGCGGGTTCAAACCCAGCCCCAGCCAAAAACTGCAAAAAAAAAAAAAAACAACAAAGAAAGTTCCAATTTTTCTACGTCCTCATCAACACTTGCTATTTTCCTTTTTAAAAAATGTATTCTTGGCTCGGCGCCTGTAGCTAAACGGGCTAAGGCGCCAGCCACGTACACCTGAGCTGGCGGGTTCGAATCCAGCCCGGGCCTGCCAAACAACAATGACGGCTGCAACCAAAAAATGGCCGGGCGTTGTGGCGGGCGCCTGTAGTCCCAGCTACTTGGGAGGTGGA
>CAUYRH010020999.1:0-14352 GCA_963574655.1 Perodicticus potto | reverse complement strand
ATATAAAACGAATGGTGATTTTTAAAAGTGGTCTTTTTCAATGGGGTGAAGAGTTTTTCACAGAGCTGAAAGCTGCGGTCGAAATGCCAGTCTCTGGAACAGGGCTGACCGGCTATTAAAGGATAATTACATGGCCTAATAGATTGTTCCTTCCTCTAGCTGCTAATGAAGCCCTTGGAAAATGTATCCCCACTTAACGAACGGGGCTCAAAGTGCCAAGGAGCCTGGTTGGAAGGATGTGTTCTCCAGGCTCAGGCTGAATTCATTGTTTTGTTAGATGACAGCCACCAACCCAACCACGGGCGATTTAGCATGCCACATTTCAAGCAGAATTTAATTCATCTCTGTGTGCCATAAATGAGACAAATGCTCCATGATCAAGTGGCACTAACTAGCAGTAATGCCGCCCACAGAAAGTATTGGTGCTAATCCTGAGTTCTTCTCCATCATGCTCTCATTTAAACCTGGGTCAAAAATTTGCCACAGCTATCAAGTGCCTGTCTCGTGCTGTTTCTGTGTTCTGTTAAAGGACCGAGGTAAAAGGAGTGTGTGTGTGAATGTGTGTCAATGTGTGTTTGAGTATGTGTGAATATGTGTGAGTGTGAGCATGTGTGTGCACACGTGGGTGTCTGTGTGTGCACGCACATGTGCGATGTGTGTGAGAGACTGTGAGTGCGTGTGTGCATACGTGTGATGTGGGGGGGCATGTATAAAATAGTCCAATTGCTTAGAATACTTAACTCCACTTTTTGTTAGGAAACCTTATTTTCAACCAAAACAGAACAGGTTAATTTCTTGATCGGAAAAAAGCACCTCTGAATTACTCTTCATCTGCTATGTACATCTTTTTTTGTGGAATCACACAGCTCTCAAGATAGCTGTCTCTTTTTTTTGAGACAAAGCCTCAAGCTGTCACCCTGGATAGAGTGCTGTGGCATCACAGCTCACGGCAACCTCCAATTCGTGAGCTCAAGCGAGTCTCTTGCCTCTACCTCCCACGTAGCTGGGACTACAGGCGTCCGCCACAACGCCCGGCCATTTTTTGGTTGCAGCCGTCATAGTTGTTTGATGGGCCCGGGATTCGAACCCGCCAGCTCAGGTGTATGTGGCTGGCGCCTTAGCCCGTTGAGCCACAGGCTCTGAGCCAAGATAGCTGTCTCTTACAGGGACTAGTTCTTTCCTTCAGGTCACATGCTTTCTCTAATATAGAAAATCTAAAAGTGGGGACAGTTGGAATGTTACCCAACATACGAGAAACCCTTACTTAGCCCTAACATCTGTGGAGCTTATGTAGGAATGCATTAAAATTGGAGGCCGACCTCTGACAATAAGAAAAACATGCCGGGCGCGGTGGTTCACACCTGTTGTCCTAGCACTGTGGAAGGCCGATGTGGGTGGACTGTCTTAGCTCACAGGTTCGAGACTAGCTTGAGCCAGAGTGAGACCTCATCTCTAAAAATAGCCAGGTGTTGTGGTGGGCGCCTGTAGTCCCAGCTACTTGGGAGGCTGAGGCAAGAGAATCGCTTGAGCCTAAGAGTTTAAGGTTGCTGTATCATCATAAACAACATTTATTGAGCACTTACTGTTCCCAGGCACATTTGAAGGAACATTTAAGAGGGACACCAGGGATCCAGTGAGCATCTTTTTTTCTAGCCAGAAGTAAGGGCAGCACTCAGTTACTTTGGGCATCAGAGTTACCTGGGAAAACTTGAGGGTGTATCGTGTAGGACAGTATTTTTCAAGCTGTATCTCAGGGCACACTCGAACCTGTAGTTAAACTTCTGTGGCACATTTAAATTATGTTGACCAAAAGAAAAAAGTGAAAGAGCACTGTGCTTTGAACTTTTTGAAAATAATTTAAAATGATCTTTGAAGTTTTCATGGCGTGCCTCAAATCCTCTCTGGGCACACGGGTTGACAATCTCTGATGTAGGATCTATAGTCAGACTGCCTGGCTGTCTGGGTTTCTACTCTGTTTCTGCTATTGGTTACTTTTCTGACCAAGGGCATTGCTTAGCCACAGTAAATCTCAGGCTTCTCTTCACAAGAATAAAGGGAGGGGTGTATAAAAATAGACCCAACTTATTAAGTGTGTTATAAAGATTGACTGATATAAGCTTGGAAAAATTTCTGTTATATGGTAACTATGCAGTAAATAATTAGCTAATGTATTGTTAATATCATTTTCCTTCTCCTACCTTGAGTGAGCCATTAATTAATCAAAGTGTGTCTCAGATCACATGTGGATTGGGGCAAAACAAACAAAACCCAAAAAGATTAGAAACATAGCTTTGTGCAATAATTTAAATCTCTTCAATCAAAAATGTATAGGAGTTGTTATTAGATATTAAAATGTACTGACTTTTCATTCTTTGTTAATTCATACAATAATATTTACTATTAAATACATGCATGTATTGTTCGAGCTCAAAGAGAGATTTGATTTGGGACACGCCTTCAAAAACCACCACATTGGCATGGAGGTGAGCTGGTGTCACGAGGGAGAGGCTGTGAGGACCCTTGGAAGGAGCCTTTGGGGATCTCAAAACATTCTGTTTCTTGACGTTAGTGATAGTTGCATGATTATTAATTGTTATACTTTTATATTATATTTTGGTGAATGTGTTGTAGTCACAATAAGGAAGTCTTTTTTTTTTTTTTTGAGGCTGAGTCTCACTTTGTCACCCTGGGTAGAGTGCTGTGGCGTCACAGCTCACAGCAACCTTAAACTCTTGGGCTTAAGCTATTCTCCTGCCTCAGCCTCCCAAGTAGCTGGGACTACAGGCTTCCGCCACAACGCTTGGCTATTTTTTGGCTGTAGTTGTCATTGCTGTTTGGCAGGCCCGGGCTGGGCTCGAACCTGCCACCTCCGGTGCATGTGGCTGGTGCCCTAGCCACTTGAGCTACAGGCGTTGAGCCAAGGAAGTCTTTAATTGTGGTATGTGACGTATCTCAGTTAAAACAGTGTGAGATATGCTGAATAAACCTTGAGGAGTGCTTCTTAGACATAGCACCAAAAACGCAAACAACCGGCATTCCTTAGCTTGATGTAGACATTCCACAACGTATACGTATTTTAAAGCAATATATATAATATCTACAATTTTATTTGTTGGAAAAAAAAAAAGAACAAGCAACCAAAGGAGAAAACAAACTGGAGCATATGAAAATGAAAGACTCATGCTTCAAATAACACTATCAGGCTGGACATGGTGGCTCATGCCTGTAATCCTGAGGCTGGTGGATCACCTGAGGTAATGAGTTTAGCATGAGCCAGAGTGAGACCCCCATCTTTAAGAATAGCTGGGCATTATGGTGGACACCTGTAGTCCCAGCTACTCAGGAGGCTGAAGCAAGAGGATTGCTTGAGTCCAAGACTTTGAGGTTACTGTGAGCTATGACGCCATGGCATTCTACCAAGGGCAACAAAGTGAGACTCTGTCTCAAAAGAACAACAACAACAATGGCTCGTCAGCTGTAGTTCAGCAGCTAGGGCACCCCGAGTTGGCGGGTTCGAACCCAGCCCCGGCCTGCCAAACAATAATGACAACTGCAGCAACAAAATAGCCGGGCGTTGTGATGGGTGCCGGTAGTTCCAGCTACTTGTGAGGCTGAGGCAAGAGAATATCTTAAGCCCAAGAGTTTGAGGTTGCTGTGAGCTGTGACAACATGGCGCTCTACTGAGGGTGACATAGTGAGACTCTGTTTCAAAAACAACAACAACAACAAAGATGCCACGATCAAAGAAAATAAAAACATTTCCCTCAGAATGGGAGAAAACATTTGCAAATTACACATCCGATAAGGGTCTAGTGTCTAGAATAATAAAGAATTATTACAACTTAACAATGAAAAGACAACTAACCCCATTTTTTATTTTTTGAGACAAAGTCTAAGGTGGTTGCCCTCTATAGCGTGCCCTGGTGACACAGCACACAGCAACCTCCAACTCTGGCTCAAGTGATTCTCATCCCTCAGCCTCCTAAATAGCTGGGACTACAGGCGCCCGCCACAGCGCCCGGCTATTTTTTTGTTGTTTGTTTGGCAGGCTCAGGACGGGCTCGAACCCACCAGCCCCAGTGCATGTGGCTGGTGCCCTAACTGCTGAGTTACAGGTGCTGAGCCAGTAAACCCATTTTTAAAAAGGCAAAGGGTTTGAATAGACATCTCTCCAAAAAAGATATACAAATGAACACATGAAAAGATGCTCTGCGTCATCAGTCACCTGGGAAATGCAAATCCAAACCATAGTGAAGACTCGGCGCCCGTAGCACAGTGGTCACGGTGCCGGCCACATACACTGAGGCTGCTGGGTTTGAACCCAGCCTGGGCCAGCTAACCAACAATGACAACTGCAACAAAAAGAAAAATAGCCGGGCGAGGTGGGCACCTGTAGTCCCAGCTGCATGAGAGGCTGAGGCAAGAGAACCGCTTAAGACCAAGAGTTAGAGGTTGCTGTGAGCTGTGACACCACGGCACTGCAAGGAGGGTGACATAATGAAAAAAACCCCACAATGAAGTATCGCTTCACACCCTCTACACTGACTACAATCAAAAAGTCAGACAGAGCGGCACCTGTGGCTCAAAGGAGTAGGAAGCCGGCCCCATATGCCAGAGGTGGTGGGTTCAAACCTAGACCTGGCCAAAAACTGCAAAAAAAAAAGTCAGACAATAAAAAGTGTTGGCCCAAATGTGATGAAATTTGAACTCTCATGGCACTGCTAGTGTAAATATAAAATGGTATAGCCACTTTGGAAAACAATTAGGTATTTTGTCAAAGTTAAACATAGAATCACCATACACCAATGAACCAGCAATCCCACTCCTTTGTGTAAACTTAAAAGAAATAAATGCGTAAGACCACACATGGATTTACACATGACTGTTTATAGCATCACGGTTCATAATAGGAAAAAAGGGGAAAACATCCAAACCATCATTAACCATCATAGAGTTAAAATATGATATACCCATAACTTATAATATTTAAATATTATAAATATTATATTATTAAATATTATAAATATTATAATATTTAAAATAAAATATGTCATGCATATACAATGAAATATTATAATATTTAAAATCAACAAAGTATGGCATGCCCATACAATGAAATATTACAATACTTAAAATCAACAAAGTATGGCATGCCCATACAATGACTCAGATGAAAGAATGAAGTACTGATTCTTGCCATGACACAGATGAATGTTGAAAACATGCTAAGTGAAAGAAGCCAGTCACAAAAGTCACACCTTGTATGATTTCATTTATAAGACGTGTCCACCACAGGCAAAGCCGTAGATATAGAGAGTGGGTCAGTGGTTACCAGCACCATAGGGGAGAGACTGTTAAAGAGTACAGCGAGGTCGCCTCTTAGACTAATGGTGAAAGTTCCTTGCTTTCGTCCCAGCAGCCTTGGTTCAATTGTTAGGCAGGGAATGAGCTTATTCTGTGCTCGGCACAAATCCTGAAGTTGGAACAATGCAGAGAAGGTATCATGGCCCTTGTGCAAGAGGACGTTAAAAACCAATGACTTGCACACTCCCAAAAGGTGAGTATCATGATGAATATTATTAAGGTGAATTATCTCAATAAAATACAAGGTATGAGATAGTTTCATGCTTTGTAGTAGTTATATTTGATTAAATTATATGGTATATGAAGAGTAATAGAGAATAAATCTGAAAATATAAGTTGCAATCAAATTACAAGGGCTTCACTAAAGGGAAGCTGAGAACAGAGAACCATGAAAGGTTTTGAGAGAGGAAGTAACCTGGTTAAAGTGTGGTTCAGGCCGTGGAGTCCAGCATCGTTTTCATACGCCTGTGTCTGTCCGAGGCTTTGTCTCTGAGAGTGCAGTGATTTTTTTGCTTGGCACTGTAGTTTTGTTTTAGGGACTATATAAGATTTAGAAGTTTTCCTCCAAAGCACTTGACCCTATTGGCCTGGTGAATTAATTTATATACACTTTCATAATAATACCGAGCTTATGGCTGTATACAGGTATAACTTTATTTCATAAGAAAGAGGTGACAGGTAAAATGAGAAAATGTTTACTAATACTTTGCACGCATCCCTGAAATTAAGAACAGAAGAGGGGAAACATCCTGCTACACCAGTCCAAATCTCAACAGGACACGACAGTGGGTAATTCACGAGGCTTGTCAGGAATGGAGAAGGATCTGAGGAGTGGCCTTGCCAGCAAGCCGCCACTAGCCCACCATAGTTTCACGGCTGGTGAGAGAATACACGAGACTCCCAGCCGAGAGACCAAAGACATTACACTCTGCATTTTACATAGTGAATTTCTGCCTTCTTGGTGGAAGAGTTAACTAGTTACAGCATTTTGAGAAATATGATAAATCAGTACTTAAAAGTGTGATAAATATATGGTAGAATAAACTATTTAATGCAGAAGTTCTATAAAATCTGTTTCCCACTTTGCTCTTCAAAAATATGCTTATGGGACATTTGAAAGCTTGTATGTTGGCTTTCTAGGTTGAAAACTACAAGTTGAAATGGAGTATTAAGGAACCCAAAGCAAATCACTTGAACTTATGCAAAGTACTTGACTTTGTCAACACAGTCCTTCTGGAGGACAGGTTCAATCAAGGTGCCAACTGCATATTGACTATTTGCAAGAGGTCCCGCTAATCTAACGTTCCAGGATGGAGGAATAAGTTGCCATGAGTGAGAAAACAGTCAGTAGTAAATTCTCCTAGTGCTTTTCACAATATTCAAAGGGATCCATGTGGTCAATTAACAGAAAATGATCCTGTTTCTTAAAAGTCTTGTTCTAGACATCACATGAAACAATGTTGCTTATAATTACAATTGTACTTTATTTTACTTAAACTTGATAAATTGCAGGTACCTACAACACAATGTCAGGGCAGCCATGTCCGCGGGATATCTCTGCCAGTCAGGCAGGGTGCTGAGTTCCAGCAGACGTGTGGTGAGAGGGAGACTTTGTTGGGGGCCACGGACAGTGAGTCTGGAGGCAGCATTCTTTTTAGAGCGATTTGAAACCCTTTGTTTTGAGGAATTAGTTACCTAATTAGGTTAGAGAATCTTGAGTGTTTCATACACAGGGAGAGATGTTCTCTTTTCGCTTTTCCTAGACTCCCAAAGCCATTTACTTCAGTTATATGACCCCCACGAAGGCTTAAGTTCTGGCCTATGATATGTTTTCTCTAGTCTCCTAAATGCTGATCCATCCGTTATTAAGAGACTTGGCCTTAGAGTGTCAGATTACTGCATTTCTTGTAAACCAGCTTAGGGGCAACAAAATCCAATTTATCTCTAGACAGGGTTTTTTTTAGCTGAGCCCTTCTATTTTTCTGTTTCTTGGTTAAAGAAGAAAGGGAAACGAGTCTGTGGAGCATTTGGTTATCGTTTTACTTACCGCCAGAAGATCTGGGCCTGCAACCTTTTGTCCTTTCTTAGATATTTGCTGTGTGCAATTTTATCTTATCTTTTTTTTTTTTTTTTTTTTACTAAGACATCTTCCTTTTTTCTGAAGCAGAAATAGCAGATGACTGAGAATTAGAATGTGTACCCTCTTCTTTCAACTCTTAATCCCCCACATATAACTTGTTACATTCAGATAATGCTTTAGGGAATGTGCTGTGGGTCTCCCTGACGTGACTGCTAGTGAGCCAGGGTGGGTAAGTCTGGGGCTTCTGTGAGTTTAGAGAAATAAGTATTAGAGGATTGAACACATAACAGAAGGCCCATGATATATATCTTAGCTAGTTTTTGTGGTTGAATTGAGACAGAGAGACTGGGAACAACATTTCCTAAACTAACTAGGGTTTCATTTAACTCCACATGTGGTCAGAGGAAAGGATAGCCCCACTTAGGGAAACTCAAGGCCATTGTCCTTTGCTTTAAGACTACATATAACATAATCCCCTTTCTGTTTTTGCCTGAATTGCCTGGATGCTCAAAGCCATTCTTAGTGTTCTGTTACAGTGACTGGATTGATTTTTAAATTCTTAAACCATTTTCATGAATTTTCTATCTTATTACAGATATGTATATATAGTCAGTATATATAGTCTTATACTATATATGTATATATAGTCTTGTTACAGATATGTATATATAGATACCTGTGTGTGCATATTGTAGCATACAGGGTGTGTGCACGTGTGTGTAATATATATTTCTTTCTTACAGAGTTATCTATAATTGCTTTAGGGATAAAGTAAGATATAACTCAGGAAGATGTGTGCAGGATGCTTTTCGTTCCTGTCTGTGACCTTCATTAGCATTTTATTTTATGTCAAGGGAACACTGGAGCTCATTATAAACAGAGAGTATAGAAAGATGATACAAAAAGCAAAGTAAAACATAGGTCTTGAGAGAGCTGATTACAATCGAGCAGACGCAGCCTTTGACTTTCTCTTCTCTCTTAATACCAGAGATTTTGCTGGGATTGCAAAACTGTGGTTGAGATGTGGTAACTCAACATCTGTTAGTGGAAAGTAAGAGGACTCTGATTACGATCTAAGCCTTGGAGCTGGGTGGGCCCGACATTGGAGAAAACAGACAGGGCCAGTCCTTTTGGCTCCTTCTGTCCACCGACACCTCTCACTCGACTCCCGTCACCTCCAGTCCCTCCGTAGGACCCAGGTTCTCAGGCTGCCCCTCCAGAAAAAGCACTGAGATTGTGGATCCTTTCTGCTCTACTCTGCCTGCCAACATGTAACTGTCCTAACATTCCGTCTGTTAGGAGATGGGACCCGACGTGACACACATTCACGGTAAATGACGGCTAACAGGAGCACACTGCCTTCCCCGGTCACGGGAAGCACCCTGTCCCCACCTGCCTGGTGTTCTTGGGATTCAGAAGGTGAGGTGTTGTTTAGGGGTCCGCCCCGCCTGCTCCCCTTCCCCGAGGCCTCGCCTCCCTGCCTCTCACTGGTAACTGGCTGCCTGCAAGCGGCTTGGCCTCCCGGGAGTTATTCCCGCTAAGTGGCAGGATTCAGAAACCTTTTTGGCTAAAGCTGGTGAGAAGAATTGGGAAGCAGATAAGTTCCCAACTGAGCTTTGTTGTTGTTGGTTATTTTTCCCTTTCTCTCTTTCTAAATATAAAGAGAAAAATTGATAAGACATTTATAAGAGTAGAGCTATTTGTTGCTGCTGTTGTTTGGAACATTTCATTTCTGAAATGACCATTTGGGGATATAGCATTTATGGTGTTCTCACCAACTTTCCCCCTCTGAATGTATGAGGTCTATTCATTCCCCTCTTTATAGAGACTTGGATGCCTTGGCATAAAAGAGGAACCAGTATTGATTATTTGAGACACCCCAGCAGTGCGGATCTGGGCAGGTAAAGTTAGCTTTGGCCAGGTGGTCCCTTCATTTCCGACTATAATAGGCAAGATGGTTACAGAATGTTGGCTCGGCTGACACTCAAGCTTTGCTCTGCAGTTCCTGAAAAGACTTCATGAAAACAAAGAGAAGAAAAAGCAATGTGCTCAGGGACTCTGTGCTGATTGCTTGTACTCGGTGGAAGCAGGATGGGTGTTTCATCGTTCATTATGCCTGGTCTGTCTGAAGCGTGTCATAATACAAATGGTTTGGGGGACTTAGTCCTACCGTCACATGATCCATTTTGCATAGATCCTAACATGGTCACAGTTTGGTCATTTCCGCTTTTCCTACTTAAACAAACACAAGTGGAATTTTACCCTTTTTGTTTTCCCTTTTTGAATCTTGGGTAGGACTAGCTCCCCTTCCCTTTGAAATACACAAGAAAATATGTATGTACGGCCATTTGCTGAAAGATCAGCAACTTCCCTCTCTGTGGGCTGGGACAGAAGGAGGACAGCGCGCTTGATCTGATCGGGAAGCATAGATATTTGCATTGCTAACTATGCTTATTTCAAAAGCATAGAAAGTTGTATGTTTAATTGGCAGTTTAAAAAGGCCAGAGAGGCTCGGCGGCTGTGGCTCAATGGGTTATGGCGCCAGCCACGTACACCTGAGCTGGCGGGTTCGAATCCAGCCCGGGCCTGCCAAACGACAATGATGGCTGCAACCAAAAAAATGGCCAAGCGTTGTGGCTGGCGCCTGTAGTCCCAGCTACTTGGGAGGCAGAGGCAGGAGACTCGCTTGAGCCTAGGAGTTGGAGGTTGCTGTGAGCTGTGATGCCACAGCACTCTATCCAGGGTGACAGCTTGAGGCTCTGTCTCAAAAAAAAAAAAAAGGTGGCAGTTAATAAGGTTTGAAAAGGATATTTAAGATATACAGAAAAGATTACTTGCCTTCAAACAAGATCAACAATTTATAATTATATGATGGATTAAATGTTTTTTACAAATATTTGAATGAGATGGTGTCAAAGCAGTGGGGTTGATCATGGAGCTTTACCTCATAGATCTTCATGGGTGCTAGTAATACCTGTTGCGAGTAAACCATATAGCCTGGCTGACTACCCACCATTTATTCCATTGGCACATATTCAATAATTTTTGTAGAGTATAAAAAAAAAAACAAAGAACTGATTTTGCGGTGGCTCATGCCTATAATCCCAGCACTTGGGAGGCTGAGGGAGGTGGGTTGCCTGAGCTCACAGATTTGAGACCAGTTTGAGCCAGAGTGAGACTCCATCTCCAAAAAATAGTGGGGCATTGTGCTAGGGGCCTGTCACAGCTACTTGGGAGGCTGAAGCAAGAGGATCACTTGAACCCAAGAGTTTGAGGTTGCTGTGAGCTAAGACACCATGGCACTCTACTGCGGGTGACCAAGTGAGATTCTGTCTCAAAAACAAAACAAAACAAAACAAAACTGGTTTGGTGGAAGGGGGGTGGAGGGAGAGAGTTCCAGGGAAGAAAGCTGCGTGCTGGTGTATTGGCGGCATCCAGGACCACCCTGTGTAGCCATGTAGTGCTCTGCGTGACCACTGGGGACACAGTTCACAGACACCCTTGCCATTGTGCAGTGTCTCAGCCCCAGTTGTCATCATTTATTTGGCAATTTGGAAATGTTTCCAGATTTATCCCTTGTGAAGGACAATGGTCTACTATGGTTTGTATATGCTTCCCTATTAGCTCTGTAGCTTGTGCTGAGTAACAGCGTGTGATGAGAGACATTCGGTGATGAGAGAAAGCAGCTTTGCTGATGTATAACTCACATATCATACCGTTCACCCATTTAAGGAGTAGCGATTCTTAGTAGACGCGTATTCACAGAGTAGCACAAACATGACCAGCATCAATTTTAAAATATTTCGTCACCCCCCACCCAAACACATACACATTTGCAGTCCATCCCTTCTCCCTTCCCCAGCTCCTAGAAACCACCGGTCTTCTTCTGTCCCTGGAGTTTCAAGTGCTCTGGACATTCCTATAAATGGGAGCACACAATGTGTGGCCTTTTATGACAGGCTTCTTTCGCTTAGCATAGATTTTCTTCAAGGTTTGTCCACGTTGAAGTTGCCTATGTCAGTACTGCATTTCCTTTTATTGCCAGATTCTATTCCATCATGTGTCTGTACGTGTCGTAGTCACCCATTCCTCAGTAGATGGACATTTGTGTTGCTTTCCCTTTGGGGCTATCCTGAATAGTGCTTCGGTGGGCATTCACATACATTTGGTTTGTAGGGCCGTACTGTTTTCTGTTCGCTTGGGTATGGAGTGGAATTGCTAGGGAGAAAGGCAACTTTAATTTTAGAAACCTCTACATTTTAACTCCCACGTTTAAAGCCATCTTATTAACAGCGTACGCCTGGCATGGCTGGTTCCTCTCAATCCCGCACAACCTTCCACCTCCCATCCTCTCCCGCATTGTGAACCAGCAGGTGAACCACAGACAATTGAATTGTACTCAACGTTCAGTCTCTTTGAACAGGGTCATACTTACATTGCATTCGCTCTGATTGATTATTTTCTACTGCACTTGGAACCCAGACAGTATTCACTAAGAACTGGAACTACAGACTGGAAACAGAGGTTCCCTGTTTTCATCAGTCAACTCTCAATGGGTGGATGGAGCCGATTTCAGACTATTCTTGGGCCCTCGCTGTCCTAGTTCCTTGCCATCTTTCTTTCTTTTGGCCTTTTTGCATTTCATTAGTGCCACTTACTGAGCTGAGAGAACACAGATAATTCAGCCAAAGTATTTCCATAGTCTTTAGGTGAAAGGAACTTTTAATATGTGTGTCATCTTGGTTTTAATGTCCCGTGTAAATTGTGTTGTTTGTCCCAAACCTTTGAAGAAGTTGTGGTTTGCTCCATCGAACTTAATCTTAGCTTCTAGCATTGTGCTATTAAAGTTATTATTAAGGATGACAAAAACGAACTTAAGCATTAGAACACAGTTGTTGAAGTGTATAAATTGTAACATATATATATATATTTAAAACAGGGGTCATTAAGGGAGGATAAGGACCATCAGAAAGATTTATTATTAAAATAGACTGTATTTTTATGATAATAACTTTATGCAAAAGTGCTGTGGTTATGACTTTGCAAAGTGAACACTACCTTGGAATTGAGATCCTGGGATTAATGGACTTGTCAAGTCTGATTTTTAATGAGCCAAAGCTATTTAAACTGTGAAGACATTAACAGTTTTCTTAGCGGCGTGTATCCTTGAGTAAGAGGTTATAAAGAGCAGACAGTGAGATGGATGCGGTTCGACTCTTCAGGGGAACATTGTTTCATTGTGGAGGAATAAAATATGGACTCCCCTTTAAGCAGAGCAGTTTGCATTTCTGTCGGCCAGATTTCTTAAGAACGTGATAAAGCATTAGTCTCACTATATCCAGCATTCCCTATTTAATTCTTCTTGGACTCTTTTCCAGAGAGTGAAATTGGTTGATTCATAGGCTGGCCTGAGGTTTTGAATAGAGAGCTTTGGGGAAATGTTTAAGAAGTGTTCCAGCAAGCCATCAAGACTGTTGACAGGTGGCCAAGCCCAGGAAAAGAGTGTTAGCAATAGCAGCAGCTTATGTCAGGCATTGTCCCAAGCACAACCTGCTCACGTGACTCTTCTTGTGATCCTATGAGGCCAGTTTGGTTTTGTCCTTAGTGAGATGTGGAAACTGAGGCATAAATTCGTTAAAGTCCTTGCTAAAGGTCACAGTCACCATATGAACCCAGGTGACCTAGTTCCAGAGTCAGTACCCTCCACCGCCAAGGATGCAGGCTACCACACACCTGGGCGTCCTCTGACACCACCGCCGTGGTGTGTAGCCATGGCCCCAGGGGAAGATATGTCCCTGCCGGCACTTTGCCAAAATGAACTGGTGAACTGAAGCTCTGTCTTGGCCTTTCACTGTTTGGATAATTTCTGAACAAATAATCATTAGCTGTGTGGGATACTTGTTTCTTAACAGAAAATGAATGCTCTTTTTTTTGAGACAGAGCCTCAAGCTGTCACCCTGGGTAGAGTGCCGTGGCATCACAGCTCACAGCAACCTCCAATTCCTGGCCTCGAGTGAGTCTCCTGCCTCTGCCTCCCAAGTAGCTGGGACTACAGGCGTCCACCACAACACCCAGCTAGTTTTTGGTTGCAGCCGTCATTGTTTGGTGGGCCCAGGCTAGATTCAAACCCGCCAGCTCAGGTGTATGTGGCTGGTGCCTTAACCACTTGAGCCACAGGCACAAGCCAGAAAATGAATGCTCTTGTATACAGTGTTGTCCTTTATTATGGCTGGTTTGTTGAAGTTGGCAGAAGAAGTCAAGTAAAGAAAAGTCAAGAAAAAAATTTTTTTTGAGACAGAGTCTCATTTTCTCACCCTTGGCAGAGTGCCATGGCATCATAGCTCATAGCAACCTCAAACTCTTGGGCTCCAGCAATTCTCTTGCCTCAGGCTCCTGAGTAACTGGGACTACAGGTACCTGACTCAACACCTGGCTGGTTTTTCTATTTTGTTAGTAGAGCCAGAATCTTGCTCTTGCTCAGGCTGGTCTTAAGCTCTTGAGCTCAAGCAATCCACCCAGCTTGGCCTCCCAGAGGGCTAGGATTACAGGTGTGAGCCACTGCGGCCAAGAAAAGCCAAATCTTGTAGATGACAAGGTCACAAGACCATAGCAAAGTGAAAAGGTAATTCGTGTGTCCATCTCATCCCTGGCATGAACTTTAATCTCTGCTACTTAAAATGTACAGAAACAGGGGAAGAGACATGAATAGAACCTTCTCTAAAGAAGACAGACGAATGGCTAACAAACATATGAAAAAATGCTCATCATCCCTAATTATTAGAGAAATGCAAATCAAAACCACCCTGAGATACCATCTAACTCCAGTGAGAATGGCCTGCATCACAAAATCTCAAAACTGCAGATGCTGGCGTGGATGTGGAGAGAAGGGAACACTTTTACACTGCTGG
>CAUYRH010020998.1:0-25224 GCA_963574655.1 Perodicticus potto | reverse complement strand
CATACTGCCTGCACATGGTAAACTGTCTAGTAAAAAATACACATATTCTGTCAAGGCTACTCAATGTGAAACACAAAGCTACTTTTAGATCTTTTGTCTATTTTCATGGTCTTCCCTAAGATGGCCTAATTAGGGTTCCTTGTACTTTTAATTCTTTCACTCTAATATGCCTGGACACTTAAGAGTTTAAGTTTCTGTATCTTCAATCTAATATTTACACAAAATGAGCCATCGTTTAGACCAGTACTGTAGATATGTACGTATGTATATGCATAATACATGTCACATATAGAGCTGATGTTGTCTTAATAAGGTAGTATAATATATAAGATGTGTCTCGTTGCCCAATCTACAATGCATTGTAAGATATAAAAAGATCTCAGAAGACTTGCAACAAAAAGCCCCGTTTAGCTTAACCCATGTGTCCTCTAAATTTAATCAAACACAGAGTGCTATTTTTGGTGTCATTCCTTGTAATAGAACGCAGAAACTTGAGTTGTATAGCCAGTGCTTCCTAATTGCCAAGGGTTCATTCTCAAAATCCCCTTTTCTCATATTGCTTAATTAGTATATATCTGGGAGTCCTGCTGCTTGACCATTACCTTTATTTTCTGAAAAGGGAATCTCTAGAACAGGGGTATTCAATCTGCTGCACAGGCCACATGCTGATTTTGTGAGGACCTTTTTTGCTTATCTGTGGTGTCAAATATCATGAGACATGCACAGACCATTTTTTTGCTAATCAGCTTTCATTTGTGTTGTTAATTTTAAGTGTGGCCCAAAACAATTCTTACTCTTCCAGTGTGTGGTAGAGAAGAAAGAAACGGTTGAATGCTCCTGCTCTAAAAGATATGTGGGGATACATGGGGAGGGAATGTGAGAAACTTAATTCTGCCATAAAACTGAGTGAGCTCCGTGACAGCCCTAGAATTGTACCATAAACTTAGTTCAAAAGCATTGCATCTCATGGCTAAGGAGATCAGGGTGGGAAGGAACTATTCTTAGACTTTGACTTGTGGCCCATTGAGATCTTACCATAGTCATCCAGCCATGAACTTGGAGTAATACTTATGAAGAAATGGATGTGATTTGTAACTATGCAAAAACTTTAGTTCCACTGCAACTTAAAATTATTAGGCTTGTTTTCTAATAGTCACTCCAGGCAATCAGAATTTATAGTAGACTTGAGCTTTAACTCCATCAACGTATAATGTGATCCATGTTAGGGAAAGAATGAATAAGAAAACATGTTGGTTTATCACAGGCTTTGCTCACACAGTTTCTGGTTTCTGTGGCCCATTTTTGTATTTCAGCATTTTGTGAACAACTTATTCTTAAATCAATGGTTTTCCAAAGGCTTTGTGGCCATGAAGCCCTTTGAATGAAAATTATGTGGAAGCCCAGAGTAAAAATGAAGCTGCTCTGGGTGAAGCAGTGAAGCAACCATAGCAGCCCGAAGCCTGCCATAGCATCTTCCTTTACCACCATGGTGACACCGAGGAGACTTCCTTACAACACCTAGAACTCTTCAGAACACAGTTTGAAAACCACTGCCCTAGACGGCATTATATTTGACCTGAATGGCATTCTGATCTTTTTCTGTACCTCCATTCAACACCATCCGTGTTCAGTCGATGCTGAACATTTCTTAGGAATACTGTGTGCAGACTTAGAGAAGTGCAAGAAGATGGGCGTGTCTTTGCCCCCAAGAATAGTCATGTGGACTGAAAGTGCTATCAAGTGAACCTAGTTAACAGCCTTCCACCGCAAATGGACTTCCAGTTACTGTAATTGGATGTAGTCAGAGAGCAATTCTATGCACCCTATACTGACAAACCCTTTCAACCAACTTCTTTCACAAACAAGATACTCTAGTGGTATTTGAAGTAGATGATTTGAAGTCTTGATTCTCCATGGATACCTGAATTGTTAGCAAGCTGGTATTGAAGGTGATGCCTCATTGAGGCCATAGTAGACCAACCTGTATATTGATCCTCTCATCAGCCATGGTACTCTACTTCATGTGCAAGAGATAGCCATTAACTATGAAAGCAGAATTCACGTGCAGCAAATCCTAAAAGGACTTAATACTTGTTCATCAGTCATCTTTTCAAACTGCAAGTCACTGTATTGCTCAACCAGTGACAGTTACGCTTTTCCTTGGTTTTATTCAGTTTTTCTACCACTTTTGAGATAACTGAGCTCATAACCTTTTTATTAAAAAAAAAAAAGAATCCCAAATGATTCCTTTACTGGCGTATCTGCCTGTTTGCCAATATTATGACTACTCAGTACTAGCTGTATGAAACAGCTGATCCTCAAGAGACAATCTTTGAATATCCTATCTCATAAATGTGATTTAAAATGTAACCATTGGAGAAGTACTTCTAGCCAATGAGAGATGTTCTTTTAAGATGAGACTTCTGATACCTGATACTATGAACCGTCAGTGGTAGGAATAGTTGGAGGCAGGCACTTTGACCAGGCCATGATAGCTAGCTTATTTGCTCTGGTATTTCAAATATCTTATTGCCTACATTTTTGCTGGAAACATAGACTGACTTGAAAGAAAAAAGACTGCAGCTGAAGATTTTATTAGTAGACTCAAGAGCCTTTTTTTTACGGAATCACATCTGTCCTAATGCTGTCACCTTACACTGATTCAGAGCGGCTGACTTCATGCCTTGGAATGGGATGTTCTCAGGCACTAAGCTGACCTGTTCCTGTAGGAAAGATTCAATTCATGAACTCTGAGACCATGTTGAACAAGGAGACTTTGATTTGTGTAGTGAGAAAATCTCATCTTTTTTATGTCAAATTTAAGGTCCAGCTATTCTGAGCTACTCTAATAAATGCACTATTTAAACATTGGGAATAGTTATATGCCTGTCTCTTATCCTGTAGACTAACAGTAACTATATGACTCACTCTCCATGTCATCAAACAAGGCCTAGGTCTGGTTCCTCTAGACTGCTCACCCTCAACAAATAAAAAAAATGGGATGTTGATTAGCCTGCTTCTATATGCAGCCATTATTTATAAAAGAACATTATCTTCAAGCTCAGTTTGCTACCTTCCAATTGTCAGCTCTTATTTCCCCTTTTTCCTGTACTTTAAAGAAGATACTGGTCTACACTGCCAGTCATTGCCTCAAATACTCTTACTCAGTAAAAACGAGTTCTAAGATGAGGATGATCATCTGCTCAAGAGCCTTTAATGTACACTGCATATAAGAATTGGTGATTGGAAACACAAAAAGTCTAAAACTTAAACCTAGAAGCTTGCTTACTATCTTCACACCTCAGGTATCTAAATCTTTAAACATGCCATTCAGTCTGAGGCTTTCATTTGCTTGTAAGATGTTTGCTGAGTCAGAGAAGATGAAAACTTGATTACCAAAGAAAGTAGGGCCAACTTTGACAAACATGGCTCTGCTGCCCAGTATAGCTCCCAGATGTAGCATGGGCTCCTAAACAGAACCTCAAATCTGGATTAAGGATATGGCCTTCTCCTCAGCTGAAAGTTCTTGGGCAGATGAGCAGGAAAATGAAAGCTGATGTGCCTGACTGGCCTTTAAGATTAGAAAATGATATCCAGACCAGCCCTATTGATTAACCCTAGAGTAACCAGGATAAAACTCGCTTACAGAGCTTCAGTATTAATCTGCCTATTCTTTCAGATCATATTCTGATTAATGGTATATTTGGCCCTATTGAAGGTACCTTGTTTTTTTAGCTGAATCAAGCTCTTGCCTGCCTTTTTTGACATGTCGCTGCAATCACATTGACTGACATACCTGATTTCAGCCTATCTTGTGCCTAATTCCACCAAGGATTTTTTAATAGAAGCAACGCACACCTCCCTCCAACAGAACTTAATGTTCACAACAGGAAGGACCATGCTGTGTACTCCTTGACCGGCACCTTTTAAAGTTTTTAAATATAGAGTAAGCTTCTATGCTTGTCTACTGTTTGATCATTTTCATCACCTGGGACCTTGCCTATCCTATCTGGAAGGAGTACAGCAGATCAAAAGCAGTATCATTTCTGTCTTCAGTAATAACAAAGATGAGTCTGGTCCACCAGTACTCACAAGAATGTACCAGTTCAACTTGGCAAAAGACTTGAACACAAGAAAAGTTTTCTGTTCACCTTAAAATTTACCACTGACTCAACCTCAGAATTTTTTGCCAGTGAGAGGCAAGCTACCTTTCGTCATGTCAGTGAGATGGTTGGGCGCTCAGACTCATGACCACTAAGTTTTCTTGTGGTGGTGTCATCCATAGTATGCTGTTGGACATCATCATTCCATTCAAATAGACTACAGGCTTCCTGAGAACAGAACAAACTTATTCCCCATGGTGTTTTTTAAGAATGCTTTTATTACCAAGGAAGAAAAGTGGCCAGATGTTACCTTCAACTTAAAGAGCAGAGGTGAAGCTTTTACGTTGTCTCATCTGATCCTGGACATCAGTTGTTTTTGGTTGCCCAGCATCTATTCCATCTCATTGTAACAGCTCCCTGATGTTTCTTGGGACCACCCCTTTTTTTCAGTCCATGTGGTTTGAGCAATGTGACCCACCCTTGAGCTTTGTGGGTGGACATGTAATTTGGACCTTATCAATCAGCAAATCCATCTCCTTGACCATGGTGATTGGTTCAGGAGTGGGTGGTTATGTGATTCAATTTGGTCCAGTGATACTCAACCCTAAGTGTTAATAAACTGTGGAGGAAGAGAAGCCCTCTTTATTGAGGCGCTTTAGCTTTGTAGAATAAGAAGTTCAAATAGGGCCTACCACATTGACTAAACCATTTAAAGAACGAAGCCAACACAAAGGAAAGCAGAGCCAAAATAGAGAGACTTGAATCCTGATAACAACATTTGTGCCCCTGGATCCAACCGTGCCTGAAGCTACTATATCCCCTGGACTTTTCAGTTATGTGAACCAATAAATACTCTTTTGCTTAAGTTACTTTGAGTTGCTTTTCTATTACTTGAAATTGAGTCCTAACTAATGGTAGTACCTACCAACATTGAAACTTGACATACCCAAGTGTTCATTAAACTACAGATCATAGCCACACTGAAAATATTTTCCAAAGTGCAAGACAAAATGTAGACAGGAGCTGGGAGGATGTTAAAGATACTGCAGAAGCATAAAATTTACATAGTAGAGAAAAAGAAAAGTAGAAGAAAATACCAACATGTCCATCAGTAAAGCGAGGGTTAAACAAGATACAGTTCTGCCATATAAGAAAATTAAATATTAAAGTGAACATTTGTTACGTATAACGTGGAAAAAATGGCCATGATAAACTGAGACAAGGCATTGATAGAAAAGTGTGTACTTAGGTTTACAAATGCATAGAAAAGTATTAAAGACTTTGTTTTAACAGTATAGCATTACACGAGACTTTCAACTTTATACATTTCTGTGTTTGAATATTTTACACTGCCCACATTTTTAAACCTTATTTTAAAAATAAAGAATGCTAAAAATTAAGTGCTTAACTGTTTGACCATGGCAAGTTACTTAACACTGAGCCTGTTTTGTCAAATGGTTAAAAATACCCACCTTTGTATTAGTGGGTATTAAAAGTATATTCATCATCCTTCACTCAATTGACAGAATTGACAGATTGTTACAGCTTGTGAGAAACTCAGAGCTCTAATTTTTCCTTTTTTTTTTTTTTTTTTTTTTTGAGAAATAGTTTCACTCTTATTGCCTAGGCTAGACTGCTGCGGTGTCAGCCTACCTCACGCCATCCTCACAGTCCTGGGTTCATGTGATCCTCCTACTAGGCCCTTCCACAGTGCTAGGATTACAGGTGTGAGCCACTGTACCCAGCCTGTTCCTTAATTTTTTAGGCATAAGTCTTTCATGTGAGTTTATTTGGATTATCAAAATTACATAGTTTTAGTGTTCATCAAAGATTATTTCAATTCTTTACTGATATTAATCTGTTAAGATCTCAATAATAGTATCCACATTAGGCAGATAGAAGGGAAAAAGTCTTTGAAAAAAAAAAAATCCTTGGCTTGGCGCCTGTGGCTCAACAGGCTAAGGCGCCAGCCATGTACACCTGAGCTGGTGGGTTCGAATCCAGCCTGGGCCTGCCAAACAACGACGGCTGCAACCAAAAACTGGCCGGGTGTTCTGGCAGGCGCCTGTAGTCCCAGCTACTTGGGAGGCAGAGGCAAGAGACTCTCTTGAACCCAGGAATTGGAGGTTGCTGTGAGCTGTGATGCCATAGCTCTCTATCCAGGGTGACAGCTTGAGGGTCTGTCTCAAAAAAAAAAAAAAAAAAAAATTCCTTGATTTATCTGGTGTCACTACAGGTAAGGTCAATAATGACCTTTATTGCTAAATCCATTACACATGCTTATTACCCATACCTTAAGTAACACAGATAACTCCCAGCATCTTGAAACACTCTTTAAGTGCTATACCACTTACTCTTCTCAACTTCCCGTCTGTTGCTCCATAATAGGTTCTTTTCTCCTCCCCATCATTCAAGTGTGGATATACTGGACATCCATTGCTTTGGCCTTCCCCAAATCACTTTGGCTCATACCCGCTGGATTTAAGCAATCCAAACTTGTCCTATCAAAATCTCCCTCCCACTGCGACTTTGATTCTGAAGAGCAGTGACACTGTCATAGGAGTTGAGTCATTCTGGTGGTGGTAACCCAAAGAAACCATATATACCCTGGTTCTTGTATTCTAGGCCTGATTGGCCACATTTTCCTTTGATTGTATAGACTACCATATATCCTCCTCATAAGTTCTCTTTTTGTTAGCCCAATAAGTTGCTGCTATTGCTTGTGACCAAATGACTGACTGATTACAAAAATTGATAAGAGAGCTAAATGGTAGGCTTCAGACCCTCAGGAACAATGTAGAGGGTCTGGGATTAATTATTGCACTGAGACTGAATTAAAAGCTGCAATAACTCTTGTGTTGTGTCCAATGGGGGAAAACTAGCAGTTTATGGTGGCAAAAGCTAGTAGTGTATCCCCCGTTGATCTTTGGCCCTCAATTTTACCTTGAGGGCAAAATTTTGAGAACCAGGTATGGGTTCACAGGACAATTTAAAGTGGACACGTGCCGAGACCATTGAGTCAGAATGGTTCTTGGATTACTCTGGATAATTTAAAATGAGAACAAGCTCAAATCCAGAAACTTAGTCTGTGAGCACAGAATAAAATGAAGGCCTTTTAAGAAAGTTTAGGATAAATCTCTGTGCTTAAATCCAAACTAGTACCTGGAGGGTGATTCCCAAATTGCAAAATGACAATGCTAGTTGAATTTGTAACATTAGATCTCTTGTAAGATCAGAAAAGAGACGAGTGGAGTGCTGTTATCTGGGAGGTTTCAGAAGACCTAGGGAACCTCACTTCCTGTATATCTTAGGAATGAAGGTTTGAGTCATCCTGTTAGTGAAAAATTCTTGACTGAATTTTTAATAATTATGTATATGTAGAAAGAAAGTGCAGCAGCGGGGTGGGGAAGATACATAGTGAAACAGGAAAAGAGAAATACCAGCTACAGTCCAGTGGACCGTAAATAAGATCTATTTATATAAGCCTCTACCCAATGTCTCTTAGCTTGCCTTATTTTTGTTTCTCCCTCTTTATTCATTGCAGTATTCTATCTCTCACACCTCATGGCTGAAGTTTGAGCCTTATCCAAGTTAATCCAGTCAGAAATCCCCTTCACTGGAGCTGTCATTGTCTCCTCACTAATGTATATGGGTACGTTGGTGATGGCCAAATATACCAGTAAATCCTTAAGTTGCAGATTATCAAGGTAGGGTTAGAACTAGAGAAAGAGAATCACCTAGAAATCTTAGACTTAACACTGGATGTGATGACTAGAAATTATTTTAGGTTATCTCCCTGTAAGGAGGCAATACAACCATTTTCTACATTATTTTGAGTGGAGATTTTTTTTGTTGTTTGTTTGTTTTTGTAGAGACAGTCTCACTTTATCGCCCTTGGTACAGTGCCGTGGCAACACACAGCTCACACCAACCTCCAACTCCTGGGCTTAGGCGATTCTCTTGCCTCAGCCTCCCGAGTAGCTGGGACTACAGGCGCCCACCACAACTCCCAGCTATTTTTCTGGTTTTACAGTTCGGCCAAGGCCGAGTTTCAACCCACCACCTTCAGTATATGGGGCGGCGCCCTACTTGATGAGCCACAGGCACCGCCTGTGTTTTGTTTTTTTAAATTATTCGTGTTGACGAATGCATGTCCACATAGTGGAAATTTGCCTAACTAGTGTGTTTCCCCTACCCCCTCCACTTCTTAAGAATAGCACTTGGTCTTTCTTCTGGGAAGCCACCCCTTGCCCATACCATGTGAACCCAGAAGATAATATGTTAGAGGCATATGAGTTCATGAGAGGCCCTCAGTTGCCCAGATTTCCTAATGTTTTTGAAATGTTAAGGTTCTCTGTGAACTTTCTCATATCCGTGCAACAAATTAAATTTGCTGGGCAGGCTGTTACTTACGGCTGCTCAAGATATCCCCTATTTTAAATAAGCAGAGGCCCTGTATCCACAGTTTTGTTGCACCTTACTTTGCTACAGTGTGTTGATAACCTCCAGATTCCTGTCTTTGTCCCAAATATGTTCCCTGAGTTCCAGATCTGAATGTCCACCTGTCATCCAGATGTCCCTTGCTTCATTAACACACAGAGTTCAGACCCAACATATTAAACACCAACACTGTTTTTCCTTAAAATCTGCTCTTCCCGTCTTCTCTTTTCTTGGTATATAGGAGCACCTTCCATGCTGTTTCTCAAACTTCTCACCCCAGATATCATTGTTAGCCATTAAATTATCTTGGTATTATTATGTAAATATACCTTCACATTATCTCCACTTCTATCACTTTTGTCCAAGGGAACATTCTCTGTTGCTGGAAGTACTGTGATGCCTTTCTGGTGGTATCACTGCCTCTACCCTTGTCTTGCTATAGTCTGTTCTCCACAGTGCTAGAGTATTCTTTGATACACAAATCTGTGTCACCCCTCTGCTTAAAACCTTTTCATATTTCCCTCATTTCAGAATAAAATTAAACTTTAGCCTAGTTTACAAGGTCCTTACTCCGGCTCGGCGCCTGTGGCTCAATGGGCTAAGGTGCCAGCCACGTACACCTGAGCTGGTGGGTTCGAATCCAGCCCGGGCCCGCCAAGCAACAATGACAGCTGCAACCAAAAAATGGCCAGGCGTTGTGGCGGGCACCTGTAGTCCCAGCTACTTGGGAGGCGAGGCAGGAGATTTGCTTGAGCCCAGGAGTTGGAGGTTGCTGTTAGCTGTGATGCCACAGCACTCTATCCAGGGTGACAGCTTGAGGCTCTGTCTCTAAAAATAAATAAATTAATTAATTAAATAAAGTTAAAAAAAAAAAAAAAACCAACAAGGTCCTTACTCCTTAAGCTTCATGTTTTACCACTTAGAACAGCTCTATTCTGTATATTGGAATTTTCTATAATACTTCGCTTGAAAAAAAGTCCAATTTTTTTTTTTTGAGATTGAGTTTCACTTTGCTGCCCTCAGTGCTGTGGCATCATAGCTCACAGTAAACTCAAACCCTTGGGTCAAGCGATTCTCTTGTCTCAACCTCCCTAGTAGCTAGGACGACAGGCACCTGCCACAACACAGCTATTTTTTAGAAATGGGGTCTTGCTCTTGCTCAGGCTGGTCTCAAGCTTATGAGTTCAGGTATTCTACCCACCTTGGCCTCCAGAGTGCTAGGATTACAGATGTGAGCCACCACGCCCTAAAAAATCCAAATTTTTTAAAAGGGGGGAATTCCATTCAAAGAAAAAAAGTAAAACTGATTGATAATTCAGAAAACCCAGTAAATTACTTAATGGTGTGCTTACTATATTTTCTTTTTACCTCATCCCAGGAAGTTGTCTTCTAAATTAAATCTGATAATGTGTAACTGATACAGAGAGCTACAGTAAGCAGCTTAGAGAGCAACCAAATCCCTACTTAACATTTACAAAATAAATACCAGAAGAATTACAAATTTAAATGTTGAAATATTGGAAGAATATTTAGGAGACTATTTTTATAATCGTATGACGTGGGAGATCTTTTTTGTTTTGTTTTGTTTTCTTTTTTTTGAGACAGAGTCCCACTGTGTCCCCCTGAAATGCCATGGCATCACAGTTCACAGCAACCTGAACTCTTGGGCTTAAGCGATTCTCTTGCCTCAGCCTCCCAAGTAGCTGGGACTACAGGTGCCCACCACAACACCTGGCTATTTTTTTGTTGTTGTCATTGGTCAACTGGCCCAGGCCAGGTTCAGACCCACCAGCCCTGGTGCATGTGGCCAGTGCCCTAACCACTGAGTTATGGGCTTTTTTTTTGAAACAGAGTCTCACTTTATCACCCTTGGTAGAGTGCCATGGCGTCATAGCTCACAGCAACCTCAAACTCTTGGGCTTAAGCAATTCTCTTGCCTCAGCCTCCCAAGTAGCTGGGACTACAAGGTGCTCACCACAACGCCTGCCTATTTTTAGAGACAGGGGTCTCAATCTTGCTCAGGCTGGTCTCGAAATTCTGAGCTCAAGCAATCCATCCACCTTGACCTCCCAGAGTGCAAGGATTATAGGCATGAGCCACCACACCCGGCCTTGACATGGGAGATCTTCATAAACAAAACAGGAAACAAACCTAAAAGCCATAAATGAAATGATACCACATAAAACAAATCTTGGTTCTTGTTAAATACACATGATGACTGGGAGATGTTTCCAACATAAGTGACAGATTTAGGACTAATATCCCTAAAACACAAAGTCCCTAAAAATTGATAAGTAGTAATCTCTAACCATTTCTTTAGTGCTTGCTCAATGTTGTTCTCGTTTAATCCTCACAATTTATGAGATAGGTAATATTATCTGTGTTTTACAGCTAAGGAAACAGGTTCAGAGGTATAAAGTAACTTGCCCATGTCATACAATAGATGATGGAGCTATTACTCAAATTCAGGTGATCTGACTGGAGTCTGTGCTTTGACATTATCCTCTTCTACATTTTGCTAAGCGTATGAAGGAGGATCAATGAGATCAGTGAGATAGACATGAAAGCAACAGGTACCATTTCTTACATGTCAAATGGAAAGATTTAAAAGAACAATAACCTACAGTCCTGGTAAGAATCAGGGTAATGAAAACTTCTGTACATTGTTGGTGAGAATGTAGATTGTTCTAGTCTTTTTAGAAGACCTCTGGCAATATCAATTTAAATTTTAAAATATATACATTTTAACCCAGCAGCTTACTTTGAAGACTATCTCAAAGAACTGAAAGTACCAAGATATAAGGACATCACTATAAGAAGTTTACTGCAACATGGCCTGCGGGCATTTTCTTTTATTTTTAATCCACTGAATTTAGAACTATAAGATTGCAAGCCTGATACTACTGGCAGCCCTCTTACCACCACAAGGAGATTGCCCATCTGAGAATGGAACCTATGCAGGGAACTACCAAACCTAACGACATTGTTGTTTCCTGGATCCAACCATGCCTGAAGCTAAACTCACCCCAGACATTTTGCAAGGCAATAGATTAAATTTTTGCGTATTCTGTTGGAGTTGTCTTCTCATGAAATGAAAAGATTCCTGACTAACCTATCTCCATTTTGACTTACTCCCAGCACCTGACACAGAAAGATGTTTAGGAAATAAGATCAATTTAGAAGAGGCAGAAACTTAGAACCTCTTAATTCCAGTAGACTGAGCCAAGCAGATTTCTGCACTAGTAAAGCTGAGGAGGCTGGCAAGCTACTTAATTGTTATATCTGAGCCTGTTTCTTTAGTCCTCAAAGAGTAGCATCAGTCACTACCTCACAGATGATGAGGATTAGGAAGTCAGATGATGAACACAGTGCTGAACACAATACTCGGCACACAGTAAGCCCTCAGCAAATGGCTGTTGTTAGTAATAATGTTATTAAGGTGACAATGCCCTAGAAGACCTCCAGCCAGTCCTTCCCTTGCCACCTTTTTTCTCGAGACCGTCTCAAGCTGTGGCCCTGGGTAGAGTGCCATGGTGTCATCATAGCTCACAGCAACCTCCAACTCTTGGGCTCAAGGGATCCTCTGGCCTCAGTTTTTCTATTTTTTTCTTTTCTTTTTTTTTTTTTTTAGACAGCGTCTTTATCACCCTCAGTAGAGTGCTGTAGCATCACCACTCACAGCAACCTCCAAATCCTGGGCTTAGGCAATTCTCTTGCCTCAGCCTCCTAAGTAGCTAGAACTATAGGTGCCTGCCAGAACGCCCGGCTATTTTTTTGTTGCAGTTTGGCCAGGGCCAGGTTCGAACCCGCTACTCTCAGTATATGGGGTCGGCTCCCTACCCACTATTTTTAGTAGAGATGGGGTCTAGCTCTTGCTCAGGCTGGTCTCAAACTTAAGAGTTCAAGCCTACCAGAGTGCTAGGATTACAGGTGTGAGCCACTGCCCAGCTGCCTTGCCATTTTTTTAACCCCAACTGCAAATAAGGTCCAGTTCTCATTGATAAAAATAAGTCTTTCCTCATCTGTCACAGTGCAGGCACCCAGTCCTGGAAGCCTGGGCACACTTCAAATGGGTGAATGGCATACCACTTCACTGACTGAGTCAGATCAAGGCCCCACATCCTTGAAGGCTCCTTGTTACAAAAAACTATAGGCTTATTTAAGTCACAGACTTAAGAGCCCCTTTCCTTCACACCAATAAGAGTAAAAGGTACTTTTCTGTTCAGGTATAATTCTGCACTATGAGGATATGCTGGAAGATCTAGCAGCTTTATCCCAGGTTGCCATCCTGAATTAGCAGCCCTCTAAGTTCTTGGGGAAAGCAGTTGAAATCAGACCTAGTCATTAGGTCAGGTAAATGGGCTGAAGTCAGATCAATGATTTCACCAAGTGGCAAATACTGAGGGCCCTGGAGACCCTTGGGCTCATCATTACCATTCTCCTGAGTCAACAGAAGTGGGGAAAAAAAACGCTAGAATCAAATTTGCCTTATTAGGTACTTCGCCTTTTTGAAACAGGAGCTCTGATTTCTCAAGTTTAGAAGATGCCTGGGATTGTTTGGAGTTAGGGAGAAGATGGTTTGGCCAGAGAAAAGTATTCAAGTCCAGAGGCTATTTTACGGGTTCAGAACTCAGGAACGTGCACAGAGTGGGGCTTCCATGGAGGTGAGAGACAGGATGACCATTAAGCTCAGACTTCAGATATAAATATTCCCAAAAGATGGTAATGACAGTTCTCAAAACAACACTCAACTTACATTTTCAGGACACACACCAGAGGATTTAAAAATAAATCTTCTGGTTACCATGGGATCAACACAATTATACTGAAGTATACTCTGTGTGTATTCATTTTTCCAATGTGATCCTTTAGGTTACGTCACAAATTTTGGAAAACGTGTCAAAGCAAGCATGAAGGCTTGGCACCTGTGGCTCAACGGGCTAAGGCACCAGCCACGTACACCTGAGCTGGCGGGTTCGAATCCAGCCTGGGCCCGCCAAACAACAATGGTGGCTGCAACCAAAAAATGGCCAGGCGTTGTGGCGGCCGCCTGTAGTCCCAGCTACTTGGGAGGCAGAGGCAGGAGACTCACTTGAGCCCAGGAATTAGAGGTTGCTGTGAGCTGTGATGCCACAGCACTGTATCCAGGGTGACAGCTTGAGGCTCTGTCTCAAAAAAAAAAAGTAAACATGAAATCGGAGTCCAGCACAACTTAAATGTGCACATACACACTACTGCCACCACCACCACTGATCTGAGACAGTCCAGGAAGACAGCCCCAGAGGTCTCAACAAAAGGCAGCCTGTAGGAAGAGAATAGCAACCCTCCTTGCAGCTCCTACAGAGGAGTGGGCCACATCCAACCACTCTGAGATGGTTCATTGTATCTAACTGTGGGAAAACTTAAAGTAATCAAAATGAATATGGAAAAGTTTCAAGAAACCTCAAGTGTATTTCAGCCCACATCCTTGGCTTGGGCCGAAAAGCAAATTGATACCAAGTTGTTCTTAGCACTTCGCCAAATGGATTGCTTTTTCCTCATGCCTGAGGCACCCAAAAAGGGAAAGAGGGCTCAGGCTGTGTTTATGGCTTTTTGCCTAGATACCTCCCCTAGTTCCTTCTTTTAAGGCAAAGAGCCTTGTTCCAATAGCATTGAGTCCTGACAGCTTCCCAAAGCCTGTTCTTGCCTATGTAGACCTGTTTTACGATAAGAGGATACTCTTGCTTCATTCTCTGCACTTGTGCTTAGGACCTAACAGCCAAAGAAGGAAAGACAGAACCTGCTTGTTCCCCCCTCCTTTCTGGCTTTCTAATTCCCTGGTCTTTATTCCACTTAGAAAACTTGAGTCAAGCTCTCATGTGCCTCCCACTTGGGCCTTAGAAGAAACCACCTTCTTTTACACTTCTGTGGGTGCCACATCCATATGGAGGGGATCCTTACACACTACCCTGGCTCTGTCTCCTTCCTCTTTCTCTAATCCTATAGTGTTCACCTTCTACCTCTGCCTTGTGAAATTTCATATGAAGGAAGGCTGCTCAAGATCTATCAAGACTCATACAAGATGGGCACAGTGGCACACACCTGTAATCCCAGCACTTCAGGAGGCCAAGACAGGAGAATCGCTTGATGCCAGTAGATGGAGATCAGCCTGGGCAATGTAATAAGACCCTGTCTCTACAAAAAAAAATTTTTTTTAAGATTTTATTTTATTTATTTTTATTTATTTATTTATTTATTTATTTATTTATTTATTTGCAGTTTTTGGCAGGGGCCAGGTTTGAACTCGCCACCTCTGGCACATGGAGCCAGCGCCCTACTCCTTTGAGCCACAGGCACTGCCCACAAAAATTTTTTTTTTAAATTAGCAAAATACTGTGGCGCACACCTGAAGTTCTAGCTATTTGGGAGACTGAAATGGGAGGATCACTTGAGCTCAGGAGTTTGAGGTTGCAGTGAGCTATGACTGTGCCATTGCACTGTAGCCTGGGTGACAGAGTGACATCCTGCCTCTTAAAGAAAAATGACTCATACAAGATAAAGAGCTATAAGAAATTTGAAAATGTCACGTGCAGATTGTTAACTAGAACTGAGATCAAGATATGGTATACAGGGCGGCGCCTATGGCTCAGTGAGTAGGGGGCCGGCCCCATATACTGAAGGTGGCGGGTTCAAACCCAGCCTCGGCAGAACTGCAAAATACAGAAAAATAGCTGGGCGTTGTGGTGGGTGCCTGTAGTCCCTGCTACTCAGGAGGCTGAGGCAAGAGAATCACCTAAGCCCAGGACTTGGAGGTTGCTGTGAGCTGTGTGACGCCATGGCGATAAAGTGAGACTCTGTCACTGGGGGGGGGGGGGGGGAAAGATAAGGGCTGGCCCCTGTGGCAAATCAATAAGGGCGCTGGCCCCATATACCGAGGCGGCGGGTTCAAACCCTGCCACTGCCAAACTGCTAAACAGAAAACTAGCCCGGTGTTGTGGCGGGTGTCTGTAGTCCCAGCTACTCGGGAGGCTGAGGCAAGAGAATCGCCCAAGCCCAGGAGTTGGAGGTTGCTATGAGCTGTGTGACGCCACAGCACTCTACTGAGGGCGACAAAGTGAGACTCTGTCTCAAAAAAAAAAAAAGATAAGGTATACAGGACATGCAACTTGTAGGGTCCAGTGTAAAATGAAACTGTAAGGCCCCTTGTTCAAAAATTAATAAGAATTTCAAGATGGTGACAGCAGAGCATTAAACCAAATATGAAGCCCTTCTGAGCATGGAGCCCTGTGTGACTGCACAGGTTGAATGCCAAGGAATCCCACCTTGATGGTATATTTCATTCAAATACCTTTTGGTTAAAGATCTAAAACACACCTGTGCTACCCAGTCTCCCAGTTCTGGCTGTCATTCGGTATGATCATTACAATACATAATAATAACTGGATAATTAGGGCTGGGAACAGAGCTAAGCTCTCTGCCTTTATTAATTCATTTGATACTCAAGAACATTCCAGAGGAGGAAAACCAAGGTCTGTTAGCTTGTCAGTGGTCTTCACCCAGTCTTCTAACCAAAACCTCATCCTCCAAACTACTTACCTCTTTCAGTCTGGAAAACAATGGACCCACGATGGTGGATGAATAAGAACAGAAGCATTTTAGCTACTCAGACCAGGAGATTTTAATAATAGAATAATAGCTTCCATTTATCAAACCCTTTGAGTGTTCCAGGCACTATGCTCTGCAATTTACACACATCATTTTTTTTTTTTTGAGACATTCTCACTTTGTTGCCCTCGGTTGAGTGCCGTGGCATCACAGCTCACAGCAACCTCCAGCTCTTGGGCTTAGGCGATTCTCTTGCCTCAGCCTCCTGAGTAGCTGGAACTACAGGCACCCGCCACAACGCCCAGCTATTTTTTTGTTGCAATTTGGCTGGGGCCGGGTTCAAACCTGCCACCCTCGGTATATGGGGCCGGCGCCCTACTCACTGAGCCACTGGCACCACCCTACACACATCATTTTATTTGATGTGTTTCTGGTATGAATTTTATTCCATAGCCCTCCCTAATAAGGGAGGAAAAGCACCTCCTTCATCTGCTATTGGAGACCAGGGCCAGGATTGCTTTTCCTTCTAGCAACATCCAGTCCCCCAGTTGACCTCAGAGCTACCTGGACCCTCACTTTCTCCAGCTGTGAAGACAAGCATGATTTAGGTCTCCACCCTGTTTGAATGAACTCAAACCCTTGTCCCCTTCTTATTTCAAACCTTTCCAGGGCCCTGAAACACCAAACACTAAGGACACCCCCAGATGGGGTATAGACAACAATGTTAGCCTCCTTTTGCTTGGTTGGGCTGGGAGCAGGAGCTGCTAACACCAGAGGTGTTTTATATTTTCTTTTACTAACTTGCAATGTTACATAAGATGAAGACACTTTGGCTGGAAGGAGGAGTCTCCGACCTAAGATCCTATAGCTAGAAAGTGGCAGGGCCTGGATTTGAAGCTGTCTGACCTACCCCTATATTCCTCAAACATGGGCCAGTTGCCACCATCATTGGAAACACTTTGGGAGAGCTCATTTCAAAGTTCCAATGCCCCATACTAGCCTATAGAATAAAAATCTCTGGGGATAATCTGCACTTTAAAAAATATTCCTAGCCAGGGGTGGTGTCTCATGCCTGTAATCCTAGCACTCTGGGAGTCCGAGATGGGTGGATTGCCTGAATTCGCAAAGTTCAGGACCAGCCTGAGCCAGAGCAAGACCCCGTCTCTTAAAAATAGCCAGGCATTGTGGCAGGCGCCTATAGTCCCAGCTACTTGGGAGCCTGAGGCAAGAGAATCGCTTGAGACCAAGAGTTTCAGGTTGCTGTGAACAATGACACCACAGCATTCAACCCAAGGCAACAGAGTGAGACTCTGTCTTAAAAAATATATATTCTACATATTACATGTATATAGAAGCTTCTGGAATTTCTATCTAGAATTCCAGCCAACCTTACAATGTTAAGTATGTCAGACAGGATCTAAGACATTCCCACTCCAACCCCTTTCCAATGATATATGCCTCCTGGTATTCACACCCCTTAGGCTATAGTACAACACAGACTGGGTAGCTGAAACAACAGAAATTCATTTCTTGCAATTCTGGTGGCCTGAAGTATGCAAGGGGTGGGCAAGTGCTGCAGTTTCTAGTGAGGGCTCTCTTCCTTGCTTAATGATGGCTTCCTTCTC
Organism: Perodicticus potto; assembly: GCA_963574655.1. Lineage (NCBI taxonomy): Eukaryota > Metazoa > Chordata > Mammalia > Primates > Lorisidae > Perodicticus > Perodicticus potto. The sequence goes on along the minus strand of CAUYRH010020998.1, from coordinate 7,472 downwards.
AATATGTCCCCACAAGGCCTTTCCTTGGTACATACACATGGAAAAAGAGAAAGTGCTCTCTGGTACATCTTCTCACAAGGTTACTAATCCTACTGGATCAGGGCCTCACCCTTATGACCTCATTTATCATTACTTCCTTAGAGGCCCCATCTCCAATACATCACACTGGGGTCAGGCTTCAACATGAATTTTGGGAGGACCCATTCAGTCCATAACAATACTCCATGTAATCCTTTCCTCTGGACTTGGACTTCCCCTTGAGGCAGGATTTGTGATCTACTTTTTTTTTTTTTTTTAGACAGAGTCTCATTTTGTCGCTCCTCCCCTCCACCCTCACCCCCACCACCCCCCGTAGAGTGCCATGGCCTTATAGCTTACAGCAACCTCAAACTCTTGGGCTCAAGCAATTCTCTTGCCTCAGCCTTCCAAGTAGCTGGGACTATAGGCACCTGCCGCAACACCTGGCTATTTTTAGAGATAGGGTCTGGCTCTGGCTCAGACTGGTCTCAAACCTGTGGGCTCAGGCAATCCACCTGCATCAGCCTCCCAGAGTGCTAAGATTACAGACATGAGCCACCACACTGGACACTTGTGATCTACTTCTAACCAATAGTGTCTGGCAAAGGTGATAGGCTGTTGCCTTGTGATCACATTGTATCATATATGACTCCATCTTGCTAGCAGACTTACTCTGAAGGCTCTCCTTGCTGCTTTATTGAAAACAGTGGCCATAGTGGTAAAGTCCACATGGCAAGAAACTGTGGGTGGCCTCTAGGAGCTGATGGTGGCTTTCAACCAAAGGACAGCAAGAATTTAGGAACCTCTGGCCCATAGCTGCAAAGAACTGAATTCTACCAACAACCTGAGAGACCTTAAAAATGGATTCCTCCCTGTTTATACCCCAAGATGAGAATGCACTCCGTCCAGAAGCTGCCTTGTAGCCTTGAAAGTTCCTGAACAGAGGACTCAGCTAAGCCATGCCTGGACTCTTAACCACAGAAATTGTGAGATGATAAATGTATGCTGGTTCAAGCCACAAAGTTTGTGGTAATTTGTTACACAGCAATGGAAAACTAATAAGAAAATGCCACTATCTCTACCTATAAGGCTGCATAGATAATTCATCTCTTTTTTACTTCTACCTAGAAGCAACTTATGTACTTACCAAGGATGACAAAGGACATGTGCCAAGTGGTCTGCTTTAAATATTTTTAATTTTTTGATTGTGAAAAGTAATAGATATTCATTGTAGAATATTTGGAAGCATGGAAAGAAAATTAAAATTTCCCAGAATAATTTCCTACAGCCCACACAGATAACCACAGATAACACATTGGCAAACAGTCTTTGCTACCTTGGTTCTATGCTGAGATTGGGTAAAGTTACAAACAGGAGATGCTCTGTACAGAGTGTTTTGTAACTTGCTCTTTCCTCAGCGTCAGCCCACATTTTCTAAAGAATTTGAAACATCAGAGGGGCGAACTTGTTCCTGGCATTTTGGAGCATTGCCAGACCCTACTTTGAACGACCTCAGGTTTTCCCAGACTGGGCTTTGGCAAAGGACACTCATTTGGAGGAAACTGATGCCAGAGAGGAGGATGTGCCCAAGGCCAGATAGCTGGTCAGCTCCCAGAGACTTCTCCCCCTCCAAATTCCTCACAACATTGTAGCTTAGCTGCTATATTCCCAAAGCCTCCACAGTGCCCCAAAGCTGTTACACTTGAAATTATAATCAGAGTTCGTTTGTGTAAGATACAGACTCACTTGCAATCATGGCAAGTGCTCAGAGGGACTTGGAATGGGGGAGGAGGGTACCCTTCAGCCTGAGACCTGGTCATCCTACCACTCACATGGCCCAGTTCTCTCTTGGCCCCCAAAGCAGCTGAGACTCAACCCCTAAAACATCACTGGAGAACTTTTAGGACTTGACCTCCTTTTAAATGTGAGGTGGGGGTGGGTGCAATGGCTCATGCTTATAATCCCAGCACTTTGGGAGGCCAAGGTAAGATCACTTAAGCTCAGGAGTTAAAGACCAGCCTGGGCAACATAGTGAGACCCCCGCCTCTAAAAAAAATTTTTTTTTAGGCTCAGCACCTATAATACAGTGGTTACAGGACCAGCCACATGCACCAAGGCTGACTGATATGAACCCAGCCCAGGCCAGCTAAACAACAATGCCAACTGCAACAAAAAAATAGGCGGGCGTTGTGGTGGGCACCTGTAATCCCAGCTAATTGGAAGGCTGAGGCAAGAGAATCGCTTAAGCCCAAGAGTCTGAGGTTGCTGTGAGCTGTGATGCCACAGCTCTCTACCGAATAAGACCTAGTGAGACTCTGTCTCAAAAAAATAAATAAATTTTTTTTTAATTAGGTGAGAATAATGGCATGCACCTATAGCTTCAGCAACTCAGGAGGCTGAGACAGGAAAATTGCTTGAGCCCCAGGAGTTTAAGCCTGCAATGAGCTATGATTGTGCCACTCTTCTCCAGCCTGGATGACAGAGAGAGAAGCCCCATCCCCCCACCCCCCGCCGAAAATAAATATATAAATAAATGGAAGTGAGGAGCTAGGAAAGAGAAGGAAGGGCAGTGCCTGTGGTTCAGTGAGTAGAGCGCCGGCCCCATATACTGAGGGTGATGGGTTCAAACCTAGCCCTGGCCAAAAGGCAACAAAAAATAGCCGAGCATTGTAGCAGGTGCCTGTAGTCCCAACCACTTGAGAGGCTGAGGCAAGAGAATTGCCTAAGCCCAAGCAAGAGCTGGAAGTTGCTGTGAGCTGTGACTCCATGGCACTCTACTGTGGGTGACAAAGTAAGACTCTGTCTCAAAAAAAAGAAAGAAAAGAAAAGGAAGAAGGAAGGAAGGCAGGAGCCATTCATTCAATAAACTTTTATCAAGCCTCTGGAAGACCAGGCCCTGTGCTAGGTACTGGAGCTATTAAGATAAATAATACAAGGTTCCAGTCCTTAACAATACTTGAACACGACACAAAGGCAGGTGTTACTTTTGCAATGAAGAAATGATGTTTAGTAAATATTTTTTTATAGAATACCTGAATTCATTTAACATTTATAAACTATGTGATTGTTCTGGTTGTTTATTGCTGTATAACAAGCTACCTTAAAACTTAGTAGCATAAACAACAACCGTTTTATATATTCATGATTTTGTGGCTCAGGAACTGGGCAGGGCAGAATATGGCTAGCTCATCTCCGTGATTGGACATCTGAGACATTAGCTACAGTGCCTAACATGGCTGGGACAGTTCAACTGGGGCCATATAACTGGGGCCTCATTTCTTCTCCATGATGTGGCTTCTGGTACAAGAATTTCCAACATGGTTCCTTTACTTCCACGTCTGGCTGGATGGATGGAGGCAGGTGGAGTGTCTTTCTGCGATGCCACCTTTCCACGTGGGTAGCTTGGGCTTCCTCCAAGCATGGCAGTCTCAGGGTAATCAGACTTCTACATGGCAACTGGCTTCCCCAAAGCAAGCATTCCAAGAAAGAGGAATTAGAAACTGCCAGTTCTCTTAAAGGCAACCAAGAGGGAAGCCACAGTGCCTTTTTATGACCTAGTACCCACAGTCATATGCCATTACTTCTGCTTGATCCTATTCACTAAGTCTACCCATATTCAAGGGAAGGGGAATTAAGCTCCATTCCTTGAAGAGAGGGGTATCTTATCTAAGAACCTGTGAACATGTGTTTTTCAAAAACACCACCACAATAACACATCCACTTCACATTGAGCATTAGACGTCCCCTCCTCTGTCTCCCCCTAATACTCTGCCTTTTGGGAGCCAGTACAAGTTCTTCCCTTTCTCTCAGAGTGAATGGTGTAGATGATTTCCTCTTCTTTCTGGTCTCTCCCAAATGCTCCTATCCTTATTTTCCACCCATGAGAGCTTATCAGCCTCTTCCCTTAGATGAATTCTGGTGCCAGTTGTTAAAATAATGAAATTTCTATTTATTACATGAGTCTTTATGGAGAGAAAATTATTTTGAATGAAAATTCTATATCCAGCCATACTATCAAGCAAAATATAAGAGGAAAAGAAGACAATCGTAGACAAGCAAGAACTCTGAAACTTTCTTCAGCACCCTTTCTGAAAAGAAATTACTTGAAGATGTGTTCCAACAAACTGACAAAGGTATCAAGGAAAAAGACATGGGGAACAATAAATAGTGGAATTAACCAAGGCAGGAGAGGGTTGGAAAAAATCCTAACCTAACATCTATGTAGCAGACCTAAAATACAATCTAGCAAAACTAAAATTGGGCCAGGCACAGTGACTCACTCTTGTAACCCCAGCATTATGGGAGGCTGAGGCAGGAGAATTGGTTGAGGCTAGGAGTTTGAGACCAGCCTGGGCATCATAGGAAGGCCTTGTTGCCAAAAAAAACAAAACAAACAAAAACACCCTGAAAATTTAGCTGGACATCACAGCACACAACAGTAGTACCAGCTACTTGGGAAGCTGAGGCAGGAGGATCACTTGAACCTAGGAGTTTGAGGTTACAGTGAGCTATGATTGCACCACTATACTCCAGCTTGGGTGACAAAGCAAGACCCTGTCTCAAACAAACAAACAAAAAAATCACAACTCAAAGGTCTCTGGGACAAAAACTTCAAGAATTAAATAGATGTCATTGCCCAAATTGTATAAGTAAAAATCTGGAAGTTCTTAAGGATGAAATGAAGACAAAAACTGTTGTACTACAACAAAAGAAGAACACAGAAACATTGGAGGAACAAAAGTAATATTAGAAAATCGTGGTTAAGCTAAAATACACATGATTAGGCCAGGCGTGATGGTCCACACCTGTAATCCCAGCACTCTAGGTGGGTGGATTATTGGAGCTCAAGAGTTCAAGACCAGCCTGAGCAAGAGCGAGACCTCCCGTCTCTACTAAAAATAGAGAGGGATTTTGGCGGATGCCTGTAGTCCCAGCTACTCAGGAGGCTATGGCAAAAGGATTGCTTGAGCCCAGGAGTTTGAGGTTGCTGTGAGAGCTATGATGCCACAGCCCTCTAGCCCAGCAGAGTGAAACTCTGTCTCAAAAAAATTAATTAATTAATTAAAAGGCATATGATTTGAGACAACTGATAGTAAGAAACAAAGGCTACATTATAGTCTAAAACAAAGCTGAATTTATTGCCTTCCTAGCAGCTAGAACTGTCACTCAAACACAAGTTCTAAAGAACTCTGTGAACAAAAACTAAATAGACAAAGACTGGAGGGGGATAGGAGGATGCAGTGGAAAGAAGGAAGCACAAGAAATAAGGCAAGATTCTCAATTATGACTAACTCACAAAGCAGATTGTCACATCATTTTCAAGTTCCATCACTGACACTAGGAATGTGATTTCAAGCAAGTCCAAGATAAATTATAAAAGATTACACCAGGTCTAGGGTCATTCAGCAGAGGGGCTTAAATGTGTGTATTTAAAGCTTAGCAAGTTTGTTTGTTTGTGTAAACACATTTGAAATTATGCCTAGCCCCTGCTGGACAAAAAATTAAGGAGGGAGAAGTAAGGTTAACATTCCAAATTCAAGATAATTTTGTTGAATTTATAATAGTAGGTGTTCACATATTTTCCTGGGTATCTTTTTTTTTTCTATAAGTTTGTCATTTTCTTTGGATATTTTTCATGGAGATCAGCCTTTTTGCATTGCTTTCTCTTGGGGTTCAGGTTTTAAACTTCATTTCTTTCAATAAATTTTTAGAGTGTGTGTGTGCAGTGGGGTGGGGGAGGTGGCTATTTGGCCATCATAGATGTCTTCTGATTTTCATTTGGCAGGTGACAACGTTTTATTCATGGAAATTTAAAGATATGCCTATTCAGAAAAACAAAGTTTAGCCAAAAATATAATGTTCCCATAGCCTTACTATTTCAATAGCTTTTTAAATTTAGAAGTTTGGGAGGGACATTAGTTCCAGTTACATTTCTTTTTTTTTAGTAGAGACAGAGTCTCACTTTATCGCCCTCGGTAGAGTGCCGTGGCGTCACACAGCTCACAGCAACGTCCAACTCCCGGGCTTAGGGGATTCTTTTGCCTCAGCCTCCCAAGTAGCTAGGACTATAGGCACCTGCCACAACACCTGGCTATTTTTCTGTTTCGCTGTTTGGCCGAGGCTGGGTTTGAACCTGCCACCTTTGGTATATGGGGCCGGCGCCCTACTTGATGAGCCACAGGCGCAGCCCCTAAATATTTTATTTTGAAACACTGAAACTCAGTATCCCATAGTGATGAAATTAAGGAGGATTTTAAAATTTTCATCTATAGGATCAATTCTGTCTTACCACTGAGGGGTGTGGGGGGGAAATAATGTAATGAAGAATAATAAAATACATGTATTTAAGAGAAAAAAAAATTTTCATCTATAGGCATTATGCTTTTCTGTAATTTTCTTTCTTTTTTTTTTTTTTTTGTAGAGGCAGAGTGCCTTGGTTCACAGCAACCTCCAACTCCTGGGCTTAGGCGGTTCTCTTGCCTCAGCCTCCTGAGCAGCCAGGACTACAGGCGCCCACCACAATGCCCAGCTATTTTTCTGTTTTGTAGTTTGGCCAAGGCCGTGTTTGAACCTGCCACCTTCGGTATGTGGGACCGGCGCCCTACTCGATGAGCTACAGGCACCGCCCTTTTCTGTAATTTTCATTAAAAATTTAACCACAGCTGGGCACAGTGGCTCACGCCTGTAATCCTAACACTCTATGAGGCAGAAGTGAGTGGATCACTTAAGTTCAGGAGTTCAAGACCAGTCTGAGCAAGAGCAAGACCCCCATCTCTACTAAAATAGAAAAATTTAGCCAGGAATTGTGGTAGGGGCCTATAGTCCCAGCTACTCAGGAAGCTGAGGCAAGAGAATTGCTTCAGCCTAAGAGATTGAGGTTGCTGTGAGCTATGATGCCATGGCACTCTACCCAGGGTGACAGAGCAAGACGCTGTTTCAAAAACAAAAAATTCGGGTGGCGCCTGTGACTCAAAGGAGTAGGGTGCCAGCCCCATATGCCGGAGGTGGCGGGTTCAAACCCAGTTCCAGCCAAAAACTGCAAAAAAAAAATATATATATATATATTTAACCACAAATATGCATTTGTGGTAAGTCCTCAGTTAATGTCATCATTAAGTTCATGGGAATCTGTGACCTTAAGTGAAACAACATATAACAAAACCAATCTTTTCTCCTCGTCAATCTGATATGGAAAGGAAGTTGAACAAAATGACATATTAGGCTCAGCGCCTGTGGCTCAACGGGCTAAGGTGCCAGCCACATACACCTGAGCTGGCGGGTTCGAATCCAGCCCAGGCCCCCCAAACAACAATGACGGCTGCAACCAAAAAATGGCTGGGCGTTGTGGCGAGCACCTGTAGTCCCAGCTACTTGGGAGGCGGAGGCAGGAGACTCGCTTGAGCCCAGTAATTGGAGGTTGCTGTGAGCTGTGATGCCACAGCACTCTATCCAGG
>CAUYRH010020996.1:0-47581 GCA_963574655.1 Perodicticus potto | reverse complement strand
GTATTCTGCTGCCTTGGTTTCAATATAGAGAGTAATCAAGCCATCAGTCACCAGATCGTGGATGGACTCAAAGCGTTTCTCCCCAACAAAGTGCTTTCCATCGTAGTAGAGCCTGAAGTTTCTGGTTTGACTTCCAAATCTGCCTCAATGAAATGGGAAAGATGTTTTTAAGAAAAATAAGCAAGTGAATTCTTTCTGAAAGAAAAAAAAACCCTACTGCTTTGTTTGTGTATATCTTCCTTGTTTGTTTAAATAAGCTATGGGTAATCTCCATGAATCATTTGGAACATATAAAATTAAACTTTTGAACACAAAGAATGAGCTTGAATTAACTAGGGATAGACAGCAAAAGGCATGCCTACCCTAGAAGAAAGAATTTGTTCCTATTTATCTTTTTAAGCCACTTCATTATGCCTGGAGGAAAATAAACCTCACACGCTGTTAAGGCAGGTTAATATTATTCAGTATTCATGTGGCCATGCCATACTACATGATATTTCTACATTCACAGTCAAGTTGATCAATAAAAGTTGATCACAGTGTACTTTAAGACCTCAGCATTCATGCCTTTTAATAGGAAAGCTCCACTTAGGGCTCACCTGAATATGATGCCAGCAATCATTGAAAGCAGAGCTGACCTCAGAACCTGAGCCATGTAGGGCAGGAGAGCACAGAAACACACTTTTGCTATTTCTGGCCACAGGCCAGGGACTTGTTCTTCCCTTGTTACAGTCATTCTGCTGTGTCTGCTGCTTAAGCCTGTGCAAGAAATGCTTGCAATGTACAGGGCATACAAGTCATACACTATCACACTATAGAAGTTCTGTTTTCAGTTTAAAATCATGTTTTGATGACATGCTTTAGCAACTGGAGAAGAGTGGTTTCCTTTTATGATTATTTTGGTATTTTGGTTCTTGCAGCACATCTCAGAAAAGGATCCAAGTTAACATGATCACCATCAGTGTCTTTGTAGGAAGACAGATCTAGGCAAGAAAATTCACTGACTTTAATCAAAAGGCACCAAGATCTGCCAGTAGCACAGTCTCCTAAAGGCAACCCTGAGTAAGCCTAGTTAAAAAATAAATACATCAGGAAGAAGTTAATTTCATTTTTGAAAGTACATAGAACAGAGATGAACTAAAATAATCATCATTTAAGTCAAATGTTAAATGGGACTAAAAACTTGTTATACAACAATGTCATTCTGGTTTAGGTTATATTCCAAATGGACAGAACATCTTAATGTGCTCTTAGAAAAGGAAATTATTTTTTTATAATGGCCTGAGGCATCTCTATTTCTATGGTTCAAATGAAACTTTAATAATTATTTAATCTAGAATCCAAATTACTATTCATGTCGGCCATTCCAATGTATGTATGTATGTATGTGTGTGTGTATATATATATATATATATATATAATTTATCCATCTTTAGGTTCTTTAAAAGCTATCAAATTTTACACTAAAATAAATTATCCATAACTGTACTTTCCTGTTCTGTATTTTCTTCTGATTTTGAAGAGATATTTCTCCCAGGTAAGTCTAAAAATTAGGAAGATAAAACTCCTACTTCAAAGTTTAAATATATAAAAGTTTTTCAATTTAATATACTGCTTTTATCATTTCCTTTTTCTGGTATAAATTATCTGCTTATTACAAATAAACATGGAAGGTCATTTCATAATTTTTATAAGGCTATGAACAATAATCACACAAAGTATTGTTTATCATTAAGTTCCTTTGTTTTTCAGTTGTATCAGAGGCATTTCAGTGGGGCTCAGACCGCTTTACTCCTGTTGGTACTTATGATTTTATGGCAGGCATTTCTTCTCTGGATATGGCTCTTAAAGACAATTCAAGCAATGGTGTTGAAATCTGAGAAGAACAGAGGAATGAAGGGAAGATGGCTGAAAGGCCTCACAAGGCTGAGAATGGTTTGATTGAAAGAGCAGAAGTCTAGGTTCGATTCCTAGCACTTCACAAAGGGCTCCTCCTAATCCATTCAAGGAGAGGCTGTCTGGCTATCTGTAGGGTATCATCCAAGAAAAGATCATTTGTTCTTTTCTCTTTCTCAATCCAGTGATTTTAAGAGATGATTTCCAGTTCCTCCATAGCCTTCCAGTCCAATCAAACTTTCAGATATGAGGGAGCTGATCAGGTAACTAAACTACTCATAATGTGGTTTGATTAAAACTGAGCCCCAAAGGACAAGAAAATGAATTTCTATTTTGGAATTATGATTGATTTTTCACAGAAAAATTACATTATTTTTACTGACAGAACTGCCAAGGTTTCCTTGCCTAATCTGAACTATTTTCTTTTACTTAGGAAGTTATATAACAAATAGCATCACAGCACAGACCATCAGAGATTCTCCACTTTCTTGATCTGATCTGAAAGGCATGTTGTCCCCTTTGAGGGATCAGAAACAGAAAAAGGTCAGAAAATCTTTGAGACAGGTGGAGGATGGATATGTCTATTTACATAGGAAGAGCCATAAAAAGGGAGATGCTAAATCTAAGGGCAAAGAAAGACTCTTTCCTTATAAAGACTTACTGCCGGCAGATAATAGTTTATTCAAGGAATAATTAACAAAACACTCAGGAACTCTGTTAAGTATTAGGTAGTTCATAATAAAGTTTCTGTCCCCTGGGAACCCCAAAGGAAAATAGATGAACCTGAAAATAGGTCAATATAAAGACATGAAATGCTAAATTTTAAAAAGTTTACCTTCAAATTGATTTTTTTAAATGACTATGAAAACGTATATAATCTTTCTCCTGCATAGAAAAGTTATATTTCTGTAAAGTGATTCATAAAACCAAGTGAATCTAATTATCTCCCTTACACTATAAAAACCAAGAACCTCACTGCCTAATAAGATCTCAGAGCATGACAGTTAAGCTTACATAAGAGCTCAGAAGTACTGTTTATGTCCAAGTATAAAAGCACTCTCACGGTCTTGAAATAACGTTTGGCCAGGGGCAGGGAAGTGTGGGTCCTAAGTGTTTAACGGAAAACACAGGCTTTGGCATGAGACAGATGTAAGATATAAATCCTGGGTCTGCTACTTCCAAGCTGTGTGTCTTTGGGAAAATCACTCGTCAGATTCTGGATCGAAGAAACAGAAATAACATCACTCTATCCCATATGATCATGAAGATATTTAAGTCAAAGCTAAATATATAGTAGGCTCAATGAATGGTAGCTTCTCTTCTCTGTTAGCAAAGAATGACAGAATGAGTTACCAAACAATCAAGAATGACAGAATGAGTTATCAAACAATTCATATCTATTGAATATCTTTTCTGTTATCTTTTAAAACAGAAAAGATATTCAATAGATATGTATGGGAGATGATTAAACAAATAACTGGCAACATTGGCTGGATATAATTGACTTATTTACAATCAACAAAAGGCAAGGAGAAACACTTTGTGAAATTTTTCTTCTGGATGTCCCTGAGTAAGTTCATATATACTACTTGGTTAAACAGAATGGGATGTAACAGAGTGCAAAATCGGGAGGGAGGGGCGGGGGGAAGAGCAAGTGAAGAAGGTCTATCCACTGTGCCCTGGATTCAAAGGAGAAAGGTCAGGAAACATATTCATATTGAAGCAGGACATGTTAAATGGATCTAGTGACACTATTGGACTTCAGACTGCAGAGTACCAAATTGTAAAAACTATTCAGCTAAGCTGTTCCCCCTCCACTTTTTACAGAATTTTCTCTTCATCTTTTCCTATAGCTTCTAACCTTCTTAATAGCTACTTATTCCGTTGTGAATGTGCTTGAAACTGTACAAGCCCAATTCTCACCTAGAGTTCAACAAGATGAAAATTTATTTTCTCCAAAGTGGTACTGTAGTAAACAAATAGAAAAGAAAGACAGGGACAATATGCTTTAAACTGCTACTATTTTACATAATTGCCACTTTCTAGAAAGAGTATCTTTTTCTCCAGTGATTGTAGGTTTTGGGGTTTTATATTTTTAAAAGTTGTTTAATGCTGTGCCCAGTTTCATTGAGATGAATTTCAAAATATACAATTCTGACATCTAGCTTTTAAACAATGAAAATATCATCCTGTTTTAAAGTCAGTGAATCATACTGATAAAAAATTTAATCTAAAAGAACAAAATAATGAAAATATGTATAAAGAATAGCCTTTGGAATTTTACTTAACTTTTTCTAAAACCAAGAATTAGTTCTGGGGTGGCGCCTGTGACTCAGTGAGTAGGGCACTGGCCCCATATACTGAGGGCGGTGGGTTCAAACCCAGCCCTGGCCAAACTGCAACAAAAAAAATAGTCAGGTGTTGTGTCAGGCACATGTAGTCCCAGCTACTCAGGAGGCTGAGGCAAGAGAATCACCTAAACCCAGGAGTTGGAGATTGCTGTGAGCTGTGATGCCACAGCACTCTGAGGGTGTTAAAGTGAGACTCTGTCTGTAAAAAAAAGAATTAGTTCTGATTTGAAGATGAAGTTATGGAAGTATCTCTTCAAAGGGAAGCTCAAGCTAACAGATGCCTTCTGTTAACAGACAGAAAACAAAACATATACAACACTTGTCTAAGCTGTTAGAAGTATTTCCAGCAGCCAAAAAGAAAACCACCTTTATTTATTGTAAATATATGTGTGCTGTTTACCAGAGTCAAAGAAGCTAATCTAATGGTAAAATAAAAATATTTCATAAATTCTTCCAATCATAAATATGCCCTTGGAAGAAAAGTTAAAACAGAAATAAGAATAGAATGAAGCATTCAATTAAATACTAAAAGATAAATTTAGATTGATTCTATGAATTAAGAGATGCTAAGGAAGAGAGAGCATAGTTATACACAACTATGCTTTCTCCATTTAAATCTTTGTTAGGCTGTAACTTTGTCTATCTTATTACACAAATGTAGATAGAAAATGGGAAAAAGCATTAAAATATGTCAACTCATGATATTTAATTGCTGAATAAATAATTTTCAGTGAAGAAGCAATCCAATTTGCCTAACTAAACTACCAAAGATGGCACCAGGAAACCACATTCCGGAAAGTGTAATTGATAGAGAAGGATTAGCTCAAAGTTTGTTTAGGAAGCAGTTAGACTTATTCCTCCTACCTTCCTCCGATCTGTCCCTAGTGTTACCTCTTCTCCACTATGGCAGACAAGTTCTGTTCTCCAGATAGGATAAAACAGGGTGTGAAATGAGGAAAACCAGGCAGAGTTGAAGGCTAAGGTATCATCCCAGGAACTAAACTTAAGTTTTAAATAATGAAGATTGAGACCTCCATTTCTTTTCACCACTAGGTTCTCAGAAGGCTTATACTTTTCCTGACAGGAGACTAGAAGATTCTTCTCTGGGAAATCTGATCAACCCAAGTGAAAAGAGGTAAGAAAAGAGACCATCATCCTGTAATTGCCAAGCTCTTAGAACTACCAGTCAGCTTTTTAGCACCACTTAAAGATGTGTATGGGCAGTCAGCCAAGGACCACCTGACATCTGAAGAAAATTTCTCTCATGAAACACAAAGACTGATAAACAGAATAAAAGTTGGAGAAAATGAAATCATGCACGGAAATGAAAAAATTTTTTGATTATTAGTATGCTAAAAAAAAAATTCCTGTTCCTACTTTTGAATAGAGTTTAACCAAGAACCATGAGAATCCTGGAAAAAAGGAAATATAGAATACTTAGAAAAATAAGTAGAGAAAGGAAGACAGTGTAAAGGAAAACTTTAAATTAGAAATGAAAGATAAAATTGAGAAAATTCTCAAGAAAAGCAAACAGATGGAAAAAAAGAAGAGAAAAAAGGCTAAGAATCAATCCAGATACCTATAGAAGAATGGAGTCGAAGAAATGGAAGGAATCAAAGAGATAATTCTAAACAATTTTTTTTTTTTTGCAGTTTTTGGCCAGGGTTGGGTTTGAACCTGCCAACTCCAGCATATGGGGCCGGTCCCCTATTCCTTTGAGCCATGGGCGCCACAATTCAAAACAATTTATTATGACACAATACAAGTTTATACAATGGATAAAAAAAATAGGCCCATATCAAGATAGTAAACAGGAACAAGCATTCAAAGAATAGTTCAGCAATCACAAATAAATCCTCAGTCTGGCAAAATTTAACAAGTCTGACAGTATTAAGTACAAGCAAGAATACAGAGCATCTAATATAAGCGCACCTGGTATACTGCTTAACAAAGAGGTTTTATATTATTTAGTAAAGCTGAAAATACATACACACTCTATAACAGCAACTCAGTGCTCATGTGCACCAAGAGATATATAGACAGAGGTGTTATGTAGGCATTACTTTTTGAAGTTTAATTGAATTACAGTAGCAATGTGTAGCATGATGTTTGTTCAAAAGATGGCATTAATCAAATGAATGTTAGTGTAACCATGTGACAGGCATGAATAAAATAGCTTTTTCTCTTGAATTTGCACACATTTTTTGGCACCCACTGTGTGTGTGTGTATGTATATGTGTGTGTGTGTGTGTGTGTATGTATGTATGTGTATATATATATATATATATATATATATATATATATATATGAATGACAGCAATGTCCATAAGTGACTAAACCTGGAAACTATACGAATTCCCAGTAAAATAGAAAAATTATGGTATACATACTGTGATGGTTAATTTTTTTGTCTTTGAGAGATCCTTTTACATCATTTTTCCCTCTTGGAAATTGTTAATTGTTCACTACTGCCTAGATGAAGTCCAAACACTTTAGCAAGCTATAAGTCCCTGAGAATAAGTTATTAGCTCTACTTAAGTTAAAGCACCAGAGACTGACATAGTACATATATTATGCTCTAAATAAGTGGCTGTTGAATAGAATTAAAAAGATGCCATTAATAATATTTTATATTAAAACTGCACTGAACAGATTCAAATGGGGATTACTGAGCAATACTTTGCAATAAACACAAGGGCTCTGAGACAGCTACTGTCATAGGCATTTCCATTTATTTCTAGCTTCAGGGCCATATTTTGGAAGCCTGGCATTGCCAACAGTCTGACTTCCAGGTAGGAGGATGCTATAAGAGATGAGCAGACACATTCCTAAATTTGGTCAAGCACATATTTTCTAATATCTAAAAAAATTTAGATATTTATTTATCTAAATAAATATTTAAATTGTTCATTAACAATTAGCAATTGATTATATTTTACTCATAAAAATGTCTTACTTTTAAAAAGCCAATTTATTAATGTATAATTTACATAGACTAATGCAACATTTAAAGTGCACGATTCAAAGAGTTTTGACAAATGCCAATGTCACAGTCAAGATTCAGAACATTTCCAACACCTTCAAAGGTTTCCTGATGTCCTTTTGCAGTCTTGTCCCCGTCCTACTCAACAATTTATCTGTTTCCTATCACTGTAATTTTCTGTTTCTATAAATGTTGAATTATAGAACATATATTCTTTTATGTTTGGATACCTAAGTTTTTAACATAAAAATTTACTTTAAATCAATGAATACTGCTTTCATCAGATTTTAAACTAGACTAGGATTTCTGACTGTGGAAAAACAATAAACCATATTTGTATTTGCTTCTTTTTTCCTGGGGTCATGTTTCAATTAACCTCTGATCTCTAATAAAGACATAAAGCATTGGATATAATCAACCCGTTAGACAAAAAAAGGAATTGTCAACATAAAAATGGTTGCCATTTCCTGACTTTTAATGGCTAATAGGCAAAAGGCTTCACATGTAATATAGAATATATCTTTGTGTGTTTATTTTAATAATACTAATTAACACATTTTGAGTGTTATCTGCTAGGCTCTAGGTGTGCATTATCCCAAATAATCTCTCCAATAACTTTATGAGGCATTATTATTACATCCTTATTTTGTAGATAAGGAAAATGAGCCTTAAGGAGATTAAGTAACCTGCCCAAAGGCACACAAAAATGTAGGAACCACCAAGAATTTGAATTCAGCACTGTCTGACTGCAAAGCCATATTCTAAATCACTGACCACTTATATTGATTTAAAATCAAATGTAGATTTGAAACCCCAGGACCAAAATGATCATCAAAAGCCCCATAATTAGGCTATATATCTTTTAGAGCAACACAGCAAAAAAATCATGAGTATCTGTCCACTTAAGAGATCATTATATGATAGTGGCAAAGAGAATAAAAAATAGCCTTCGGAAGCTTTTTATTTATACAAAGAACTGTATCACAAGTATTCTGAATCTGAAAATTTACTATTAAATGCAATTCTATTGAATAAGCCTAGAACACATGTGTACCAAGCACCCAGGTGAAGCTAAAATGAATAAGACTTTGTTTTTGCCCTAGAGGACCTCAGTTCACTTTCTTCTCAGAAAATAAATTAATAACTATATGATCGAAAGCACTAGGCCTAACCATATTCAACACAAACTCAAATATAACATGGTATTTTATCATGTACCATCCTAAATATCAAAACACCTGAGTCATCAGTAGATTTCTAAGGGAAACTAAAAATCTGCCAGAAAGTAGCTTCTGGAATTCTGCACAAAAATTTTGAAAGCCCTAGCAGGAGGGTTCAATCTGTAGCCTGGAGAATGACCTCAATTGAGAACAGAAGTACAGCCAAAAGCTAACACACTGTCTGAAACAAGAGCAGATGGGAAGCAGGAGGAGTAAGGAACACTTTCGGGAAGATGACAAGCACCATAAGATAGCTATTTAAGCCTGAGGATAACACGAGGCAGTCGTAGGATACCTGTTTTACTACGCTCAACAAAGGAAGAACAATATGCGGGGAGGGGCAGACAAAACAAATCAAAGGAAACATTCAGTGTATTTAATAAGAGCAATGTATCAATATATGAACCAAAATACCCTTATAAGGATTTCAGATATCAGTAAAGAAGTTGCAGTATTTTAGGGAAGGGCAAAGACCAGAAGAGGTGCAGTGATAGGGTAAGAAGAGTCATTTTACTTCATTCAGAATAACCCTTCCCCAAATGTAGTACAGCTGTCATCTCTGCTTGTGGCTTCTGGGTGGAGGTATGGGAATAGAAGGAAGGAGAGTAAAACATGCATTCAACATTTCTGCTTTTTGAAGGTCTTCCTAGGGACTGTTTTTTCTCTTCCCTGACTTAGAGTGCTAATGGAACTGGCATCACGAGGATGGTTTGAAGCAGCAACAGAGACCTGTGATGCCATAGACAGAGGCCAGCCAGCTTCATGTGAAGCCACCAAAGTTGTTCAAGTCATGGCTTCTTCCTTAAAAGGGAAGAAGAGTAAGTGCATATATGGTGTTCACCTTTTCAGAGAACTACTCAGGGACTAGTATCTCACCTGATTCAGGAAGCTTAAGGGAGCTGGCATACTTTGGATAGCTGAAGCCTTGTAAAAACAAAGCAGAGAGGGGCAACTTCCTGCTGTGGACCACAGAATATACAATGAGACAGACGCCAGAGGGAGTAAGAGATTATGAGCTCCTGGAAAAGAAAATAGCAAACCTCTCTAATTGGGATGAACAAGCCCAGAGAAATGACAAGCTCCCTGAAATGTTTCAGAGTGCCCCACAATCTCTAAGCAGGCTGATTGTAAAAGTCTTACCTTGTACAAGCAAGTGCATAAAGGGTGGGCAAGGCAGCTGTTTTTTCAAAATGCATTAAAACTTAGGTAACAACAACAAACTTACCAAGCACACAAAGAAACAGGGAAACAGAACAATCAATGGAATAAAATAAATCTGAAACCAATCCCCCCCCCAAATGGATATCTATAAATCACCTGGCAAATTCAAAATAAATCTCTAAAATGAGCTCAATCATCTATAAGACAACACAAATAAACAACTAAACATTAGAAAAAATATGTATGAAAAAATACTATTAACAAAGATAGAAACTATAAAAAAGAAACAAATTCTGGCGGCGCCCATAGCTCAGTGGGTAGGGTGCCAGCCACACATACCCAAGCTGGCAGGTTCAAACCAGGCCCAGGCCAGCTAAACAACAATGATAACAGCAACAAAAAATAGCTGGGCGCTGTGGTGGGCACCTGTAGTCCCACCTACTGGGAAGGCTGAGGCAAGAGAATTGCTTAAACCCAAGAGTTTGAGGTTGCTGTGAATGGTGATGCTATGGCACTCTATCGAGGGCAAGACAGTGAGACTCTATCTCAAAAAAAAAGAGAAAAAAGGAACAAATTCTATAGTTGAAGAACACAACTGGATTAAAAAAATCATGTGAGGGGGTCAACAGTATATTTTATAGGGCACAGGAACATAGAAGAAAGATTAATAAAGAAAAGTAAAGAAATCCTAAGGAACTTATGGGATACTATCAGGTGCACCAATATACATATGGGAGTTCCAGAAAAAGAAATAGCAGTAGAGAGCTTATTTGAAAAAATAATGGCTGAATATTTCTGCAAGTCTGAGCAAAGAAAATGGAAATCTAGATCAAAGAAGCTCAAAGGACTCTAATCAGGATAAACCCAAAGAGGGCCATACAAAGATGCATTATAGTCAAACTGTCAAAAGTAGAAAACGAAGAGAGAATCTTAAAAGCAGTCAGAGAAAAAGGAAGTTCTGTAAAACGGAGTTGTGTTTGTGGAAAAAAGAATTCAGAGAAAATGTTGAGTAGTATATATATATATAGGAAGGAAAAATTGGGGGGAGGAATAAACATGAATACAAAAATATCAGGAACAAGAAACCTTAAGAAAAAAAAAGTACAAAGGAGCTCCAATTAGATTATAAGCATACTGCTCAGCACAAACTTTGCAGGTTGAAGGAGAGTAGGATGAAATATTCAAACTGTTAAAAGAAAGGAACTGCCAACCAAGAGTACTACATCTAGCAAACTGTTCTTCAAAATGAAAGAGAACTAAAGGCTTTCCCACACAAGGCAAGAATGGCTACTCTCATTGCTATTCATTATAGTACTGGAAGTTCTTGCTAGAGCAATTACATAGAAGGGGAAGGGGAAGAGAAAAAGGAAGGGTAAGGGAAAGGAGAAGGGAAAAAGGGAGGGGAAGGGAAAGTGGAAGAGGAAGAGAAGGGCAGAGAAGGGAAGAGACAAGATAAGGTAAGACAAGACATTAGGGTTGGCACCCAAAGCTCAGTGGGTAGGGCACTGGTCACATACACCAGAGCTGGTAGGTTGGAACCCAGCTGGGGCCTGCTAAAACAAAAAAATAGCCAAGCATTGTGGAGGCCACCTGTAGTCCCAGCTACTCAGGAGGCTGAGGCAGGAGAATTGCTTGAGCCCAGGAGTTTGAGGTGCTGTGAGCTATGATGCCACAGCACTCTACAGAGGGTGACATAGTGAAGCTCTGTCTCAATTAAAAAAAAAAAAAAAGATGAGATATTAAAGGCATCCAAATTGGAAAAGTAAAATTACGTATTTCACAGATGACATGACCTTATATGTAGAAAACCTTAAAGACGCCACAAAAAAACTGTCATAACTAATAAATAAATTTACTGAAGTTGAAAGGTACAAAATCAACACTAAAAAATCTGCTGCACTTCTACATAGTGACAATGAACAATAAAAAAATAAACTAACAATTTCACTTACCAAAGCGTCAAAAAAAAAAAATAGGAATAAAAAAAAATTTTTTTTAAGACACAGTCTTACTTTGTCACCCTCACAATCTTTTGTACATACCATATGCTGTGGCATCATAGCTCACATCAACCTCAAACTCTTGGGCTCAAGCGATCCTCTTGCCTCAGCCTCTTGAGTAGCTGGGACTACAGGCATCTGCCACAACACTCAGCTATTTTTAGAGACGGGAGTCTGGCTCTTGCTCAGCTGTTCTCGAACCTGTGAGATCAGGCAATCTCCTGCCTTTGTCTCCCAGAGTGTTAGGATTACATGCGCGAGCCACAGCACCCAGCTAGGAATAAACTTAAAAGGCAAAAACTCCTATACTGAAAACTAAAAAACACTGCTGAAAGAAACTTGAAGACACAAATAAATGGAAAGATCTCCATGTTCCCAGGTTAGAAGACTTAATATTGTTAAAATGGCCCCACTACACACAAAAAAATCTACAGATTCAAGCAATCCTGATGAAAAGCTCCATGGTATTTTTGCAGAAATAGAAAAAACAATCCTAAAATTCACATGAAATCTCAAAATACCCCAAATGGTCAAAACAATCTTGAGAAAGATGAACAAAGCTGGAAGCCTCATTATGTCCTCATTTTAAAACATAATCGAAAGTTACAGTAATCAAAACTGTATGTTATTTATATAAAGACAATATATAGAACAGAATAGAAAGTACAGAAATAAGCACTTACATATTTGGTCAAATAATCTTTATCAAGGTGCTAGGACTGTCTCTTCAACAAAAAGTGCTGAAAAAACTGGATATCCACATTAAAAAATAAAAAAAACTTTTGTATATACCATATACGGAAATCAATGAAAAATGGATTAAAAATCTGAATATAAAACCTGAACTATAAAACTGGTACAAGAAAACAAAGGGAAAAGCTTTGTGAAAGGGGCAAGATGTCATTCTGATATATCATCAAATCACAAGTAACAAAAATAAAAACCGACAAATAGCACCATTATCAAACTTAAAAACTTCTACATAATAAACAATCAACAAAGTGAAAGGGCAGCACAGGGAATTGGAGAAAATATTAGCAAATCATTTATCAGATAAACAATTAATTTCTAGACTATATAAAGAACTTCTAAAACTCAATAGCAAACTACAACCCACAAATAACCAAATTTAAAAATGGCCCAAGGAAGACATCTCTCCAAAGGAGATATACAAATAGCCAGCAAGCATATGAAAAGATGCTCAATAACACTCTTCATCAGGGAAATTCAAATCTCAATCAGGATGAGGTATCACTTTACACCCATTAGGATGATCACTACCAAAAATACAGAAAATAACAAATATTGGTAAGGATATAGGGAAAGTGGAATCCTTGCATATAGTTGGCAGGATTGCAAAACGGTGTAGCCACTATGGAAACTACATGGAGGTTCTCCAAAATATTAGAAATAGAACTACAATATGACTTAGCAATCTGACTTCTGTATATATATATCTAAAAGGATCAACACTGAAATCATATACACATTTTAGTGAAATGGCTTACGACTAAATATAAAAAAGTAGAGGGAAGATGAAGAAAGAAATGGTTTTCATACCATATCATACCTTTGTTTAATTCTTAATAAACTGTTCACTTGTTTAAAAAAAAAAAAAAGAAAGAAACGGTTTTCTTTTCCCACCTTTTACTGATATATTCTGGCAAATTATAAAATTTGGTGTGTTCTGAAATCTGTGTGTTCTGGCAAAATCCACCTACCAAAGGCCAGGTAATCATTTGTTCTTTTTTGGCATAGATATTCCAATTTCTGAAATCCACTGAATATAAAGACTAAAAAGATGATTATTATTGAAATAAGCATTGAAATAATCACTGTGTACATTTACTAAGTTTTTATTACTTTGCATATTATAATCTAAAAAAAATATTCACTCTTCTGTATTTTGGCAGAGCAGAAGCCTGTCCTTGAATGGCTGGCAGCATAAATTTATGACAAAAGATTGGTATCTGTTTTCAGAGAAAACAAATCTGTATGTTTGTGCGTGTTCTATATACACATACATATACAGGTATTTTGTTGAGACATTTCTAAGGTATGTTAGTTCTACTGGCAGGATAATAAAAAAAAATTAAAATGCTCCAAAGTTTAGTTCCATGTAGTTAAGTATTGTTCCTATCCCATATTAGTTTCTAAAAGCAATATAAAGTTTCATCAGCCAATCTTGTGGCTAGTCAAACTATATACATATGTATGTACTTGTACCAGGGAAACAAACTCATAATTTGATAGAAAACACAAAAATAACTACAATGGAACTAAAAACTCACTAAACAAGATAGTTCTGACAATCTAAAGAGAACAGGCTCTTTGGAAATGATTCATAATTTATCCTCTTCTGGGACTATCATTTAAAAAAGGTGTGTGGTGGGCAGTGACTGTGGCTCAAGGAGTAGGGCGCTGGCTCCATATACCGGAGGTGGTGGGTTCAAACCCAGCCCCAGACAAAAAAAAAAAAAAAAAAAGGGTGTGTGGTGAAAAAAGGGGGAGGAAGCAAAGAATTACCCTTTAGTTTCCCCAAAACGAATGACCTGCCTCTAAATTATGACAAAATCTGACAGAAATCCATCTTTCCTTCTGCAGGAGGACTGTTGATAGCCTCCCAATATCCGTTTCCTTTTTTTCCTCAATAAGAGAATCCCTTGTTTTCAAGTGTGAATATGGCTCCTTACACTAAAGACTATATTTTTCAGCTTCCCTTGTCTTGCTGGTAGAAGTATAAAATTAGAATTCTACCATCTTATTAACTGGAATGTGGATATAAAGTTTGGTGCTCTGCAGCCATCATGAGAGAAACCTGGAAGTCACACACAGGAAATCAACAAAATGGAACTATGGGCCTCTCACCTCATGGAGAGCCACATGAGCCATGAAATATCTCCCATGTACCCATCTACTTTGTGTAAGAAACTCTAACTTTTTATTTAGTTATCTGTAGACAAAGCTAATCCCAATTCTCATTCCTTACTGTAAAGATAGAATAGTTTCGTTACTTTGAGACTTTCTTCGATGATATTATGCCTTTCTGGGTATAGAGCTACAAAATTTTTAAAACATGATACCATGGCACTAGCTAGCCTTGTCTAACAATGTTATGATAATAAAAAAACAAATGAAACAAAAAAATGTATATACTGAAGTCCCTAAGCCAGTGGTTCTCAATCTTCCTAATGCCATGACCCTTTAATACAGTTCCTGTGGGTCACGACCCAGAGGTTGAGAACCGCTGCTCTAAACTATTCTCCATTACCTACCACTACCACCCCCAAATATCCTTTTGTCTATCTGTAATAATAAAGAGGAAAAATCAAGAGCATAATTTTAGTTATTTTTATGGGAATTGGCCTTGTTTGGAAAATTTCCAGAAAATCCTTGGGTGAGTCACACAGTTTTAAAACTTCTTGAAATGCCAGTGGGACAGGATCTCCCATACCACTCTGGCACCTTCTTAATTCCTTTTAAATGTGCATATAAGCCAATAGGATCTTTCTGAATAAAAATATGTTATAAGAAGTCTGACAGTGGAAAAACTTTGGTAACTGAAAACATAGGGCACTTGGGAAAAGAAAGATATATAAAAATTGGAAAGAGTAATGGTATAGATAAGTTTTTAAATCATTGATAAAAAATTATAGCAATCATATTTGAACAATAAAAGCAAAGTGAAAATAAAAACATTAACATTTGGTAACTACCTTCTTGTCCTTGACTCAATATGAAAGTAACTCTAATAAAGGTCAAGGATTTGCCAAATATAGTATTAATAACACAGTGGTCTATGTCAGGGGTTGGCAAACTACAGCTTGAGGGTTGAATCTAGACCACTGTCTATTTTTGTACGACCAACAAGCTAAGCAAGGATTTTATTTTACTTTTTTGTCCTATAGATTCAGGAATTCTTTCTAAACATGGATTTTAATTTTTTAAATGGCTATATTTTAAATAGCTATATCAGTACCTATATAACATAATACACGTATTCTCAATTGGCCTACAATGTCTAAAATATTTACTATTAGTTCCTTTACACTACAGAAAAGGTTTGCCAACATCTAATTTATTTGACTATGCCTTTTTGACTAGGATTAAGGACAGGAAACATAAACATAACCTCAATTTTGAGAAGTTTGTCAAATTCCACAGTGCAGTCAATAGCAATAAAATGGTAAGACTAATTCCCAACAATTCGGAAAGAAAGGACTACCCAGATTGACTCCAAAGCACCAGTTAGCCATTAACAAATACATCTATTTAGGATTATATCCATGGTATTCTGTGAGGCATTTATTTTTTTTTAAGTACTATCTGTGGTTTAAAAAGTTTAGAGAAATGCTTATTATAGAAAGTTGAACAAACTATCAGTTTTTGTGTGTATATGTGGTGTTCATTTTGTTTTACTTCGAGACTTTTCAGAACCTTTACAAATATCCCCAGCACAGGGCTATGGTGCAACAACTCCCAAATTCATTTTATCTTACTTTGGTGGAACCTATTAATATACTGAAGAAAGTATTCCATAGAATAGTTTGGGAAATATATCTATCTCATATAATATCAAAATAAATTCATGGAAGATTAAAAAGTAAAATGTATAAAACACACTAGAAAATCTGGAAGAAAATCAATGTAACTATCAAATTTCTGGTAGGGGGGATACTTTCTAGGCTAAAGAAATAAGGAATAAATCACCTTAAAAGATTCCCTGAAAGTGGAACCATGTAAAATTAAAAAACCAGGAAAACCAGATAAAACATGCACAGTAGACATTAAAATGACTGCATATATAATGTACACAAAATATATATGGCAATGGCCACAAATAGATTCCTAAGAAAAAATATAACAAACAAGTAATTTTCTGTGCACATCTACTATTAGTAGTATCCTTTGGCTGTTTTCCCTATTGAAACCAAAAGGATATTCAAACTTGGGTCATGTCACAACCCAGCTCTTAGGATAAAGAGCAGAGTTCTTAACTCGGCCTACAGTGAGCAGAAGGTGCTGCCTCACTCTCCCTCTCCAGCTCGCTGAGCCCCCCAACACCCGGTCTCTCAGTTTGGCATTACAGCCCTTATACAGACATGCTGGTCTACCTGCCAGGCTCACTCTCTTCTTTGTCCTCTTACTCACCCTCCTCCCATAGATCACTCTCATACAGCCTTCAGTTCTCAAATCAAACTTTCTTTCTCAGAAAAACCTGCCCTGACTGAATGTAAAGATTTAGAGTGAAACCGTGGACTGAGATCAGACCCCCCTTTCTTTATACAATGATAGCTACTATGTTTTCTTTCCACAGCAGTCACCTGTTTTTCGCTTTGTATTTGTGGGACCATTTCATTAAAGGCTAATCCTCTCTCTGCCTGATAAACTATCAAGCTCCATAAGGCCAAGTACCTTGACTGTCTAGTTGATCCTTGTATCCCCAGCACTTAGAACTACAATTTTCCAAAACAAAGGAATATAAAAAGAAAAATATTTTTTTAAATCCCAAAAACAGTATTAGTATTTGTCTATTAATCGATGAGATTATAAGTAATATTTCCCCTTCCCTACTTTTCTGCATTTTATATATATTCAATAATGCACATGTTAATAAAAACCAAGAGTTCATGGATAGAGCTAAATTTAAATAAGTGAATATACCGAGAAATTCTGAGTTTAAAAAAATGGGAGGTGAAATTTGACCTTATAAAGAATTAACAGAAACAGCAGATTTCCCATACACAAACTGATGTAGAAAATATTCATGATACCCAGCCAACTGAAAAAAAGCATACCATAAATACTTGGAATAAAGTCATTTCTGCATAACTCAGGAAAATACTTGAACTTCATACACAATTTTAACAGTGATTTCTCTGGTTAGTGGAGTCAGGGTGATTTCTTGCTTTTATTTGTGCTTTCCTACAGTTTTAATGTTTTCTGTATTGTATATATGTTAGGGAAAAAATACTAATCTCTTTAAGTAGCTATCTTCTCTTGTGTATTTCCAATATTGTTCAAACTGCAGTACATTTTCAAGAACACATCTATTTTCTTAAGTAAAGGATGCCTTATGTTAAATTACCCACTCCCCACTGTGTCACATCAATTACTTTCTAGAGTTTGTTGTATTAAAGCACAGCTAATCAAGGTACCTCATGTAAACTAGAATTATCTTACCAATGTTTTCTTTTTAAAAAGCTTATAGCACTGATAACATGTTATATTTTCAAATAAATTATGCTATCCTTTTTATCAATATCAATTTTCTGATATTATAGGATTATTAAATTGTCATCACGTATGTTATCACCTACTCTTATACCTAGAAAATCTCCCATAAAGTGATTGATAATCTTAACTAAGTAAAGCAGAAAAATATTTTTTGAAAATTTATTCTGCAGAACGTTATTTTCCACTTATTCCAAATAGCACAACAAGGAGGTTTGCAGGAAATGAAATGAAACCATGGCAACCAGCTAAACCTATCATAAGCTATCAGATCAAAAGAACACACAGTACATTACACATCAACGCCTACTAGCAGCATAATCTTTCCCCAGTTCCTTTTGATCCTTCTTCTTAAAGATGAAAAAAAAGCTTTCAACAAATTTTTATATTTTAAAAGTGAGAAAGCCCCTTTACCAATATCTACCATGATTCTCCGGTTTCACTCAGGAACTCTTAGGCCAAGTTCACTTAAAGGTCAACCTAATAATCTGAGATTCAATTGTTGATTCTTTTCATCATTAGCAAAATTACATTCTTTATCAATACATTTTGTCACCTTCTAATATAGTAGCAAGTTTCTTCATGCTAAATCTTCAGAACTATAAAGATTAAATAACTTTTTCACAGGAACCCCTTGTTTAATGGAATCTTTTCAGCATTTGAAGCACAGAGGTATAAAAGATTAAATCGCAATTCCATTTATAGACTACAAAGGAGTCCTATTTTACCATCTGGGTGTCCACTCTATCACCAGTCATCAAACCCCATCATAAGCACTGAAGCCAAACTCACAGAATCTGGCTCAACATGTTCATAAATTGCCAATCATCAGCTAAAACTAAATAAACAGAGTAATGACGGCTTTTGTCAGGCATTAGCTGTTTATCACACAACCATGGAGTCAGGCAGACGACAGGGCAAACCTCTGCATTGACTAGAGATCATCTTTGCTGTTAAGATTAGCTACCTTTTAGCAACTATCATTTAATATAAAATAGAATACACATACATGTCATAAAAAGACAGTGTATATTTTACAAATGACCAACTTCTGAAAAGATAAATAAATAATTGTGAATGGCGTTATCTCTAGGGAGTAACTAATTTATCATCAACACTTTTCTCCTATTTGAAATTTTTTTTACCATATCTATGTGTTGTTTTCACAATCATAGTGTTTAGTTACATGAATTCAAATATGCTTATTTTATACAGAATTACTACTGTTTTTCTTTAATAAGTTATCCAGAGTCATAAAAATTTTTATAAGTACAAATTATCAATAAATGATCTTATAATGAAATTTTGGTTTAAATTGTTAAACTTCAAATCTACTTAATTTGGGTTTTTTTCCTTTAGGGGTGGGGAATGGAAATTTAACCCTTGAGAATTAGTTGAAACCAATCTCTTTAAAGGCATTTAAAAAAGGTTTATCTGCTTTATAAAAGTGGTAATGTGTTAATAACTTTAAAATCTTAATTACTAAACAGGCATTGACATTAAAAGTTAAGTTAACTCTTGTGTCACACCCCTTGTCTACTTAAAATAAAGGGCTGTGTGTTTTAGTACTGTTTTTTGATGTTTTTAACAAGTTATATTTTTGAGTTTCTCTGCATTTTGTTCTTAAGCAAGTTAAGCCTTGGTTTTCTCATCTGTAAAATGCAGAAAAGTAACAGCATGTACCACACTGGTTTATTTGGTAGACAGTGAGTATTCCAACCTATTCCCATGGACAGAGGTTACAGGTTAGGAGATATCAAACTTGTCCAGCCCATTTAGAGGCCAGAGAGGGGCTGACTCACTGAAATCCTTGGGCCAGTCACAGATCAGGCCACGATTAGCCTTGTGCACTTATCTCAATGAACCATACGACATTATTTTCAATGGGTGCCACAATATGAAAAAGATTGGGAAATCTGAAAAATAATTCACATATTTACCATAATGCCTAGAAGAGTAAATATTTGGTAAACATTAGCTATTATCATATTTATAAAACTATTAAGTCCCGGGGCAGTACCTGTGGCTCAAAGGGGTAGGGCGCCGGCCCCATATGCCGGAGGTGGTGGGTTCAAACCCAGCCCAGGCCAAAAACTGCAAAAGAAAAACCAAAAACCAAAAACAAAAAAACCCCAAACTATTAAGTCCCTTAATAAAATATTTGAGTATACCAAATCATTCACAGGAAAGGAATCACATTATCAACACCTTCTGGGGCTATATCTGGTTACTAAAAAACAGATCTTAATCTGGTATGTCTCCTACTGCACCTTAAGACACACACACAAGTCAGATCCTAGTTTGCTCTTGCAAACTAGATAATCTCTGAGTTGGAGAGTAATCCTCTGGCAAGGTTCCTATTGATTAGCTCCAAAATGTACTTGAAACTCAACTTCCTCCTAAATGAAAGGCTCAGTGTAATTTGCCTTATGCCATACCTTAAAAATAAAAAACTCAAATATATCTTGACATCATTTTTTCATTTTTCTCTACCACTGCCATGTATGCATACTTTAGAAAGAACTGAAATCTGAATAGACAGACTATTACTGAATAAAAACCACTGATGAGGTTCTGCACCTGTGGCTCAAGCGGCTAAGGTGCTGGCCACATACACCTGAGCTGGCGGGTTTGAATCCAGCCAGGGACCAGCAAACAACAATGACGGCTGCAACCAAAAAATGGCTGGGTGTTGTGGTGGACACCTGTAGTTCCAGCTACTTAGGAGGCGGAGGCAGGAGAATCGCTTGAGCCCAGGAGTTGGAGGTTGCTATGAGCTGTGATGCCACAGCACTCTACCCAGGGTGATAGCTTAAGGCTCTGTCTCAAAAAACAAAAACAAAAAAAACCCACCACTGATGACAATAAAAAGCTGAGAAATGAAGCACCATTCTTATTACAAATCAATCTGCAGTAAGATACCGCTTCACATATACTTGGGTGTCTTATGTTCAAAAAGAAATGTGCTGACAAAGATGTAGGAAAATTGGAACTTTAATACATTGCCAGTGGGATTGTAATGATATAACCAATTTGGGAAACAATTTGACAGCTCCTCAAAAGGTTACTTTTGGCCAGGCATAGTGGCTCACACCTGTAATCACATGAACTCCGGGAAGCCAAGGCAGGAGGACCATTGTTGCTACGAGGGAGACAGAGACCAGCCTAGGAAACACAGTGAGACCCTGTCTCTACAAAAAATAAAAAAAATCAGATATAGGCATGTGCCTGTAATCCTAGCTACTTGGAAGGCTGAGCCAGGAGGATTACTTGAGTCTGGGAATTGGAAGTTGCAGTGAACTATGATCATCCCACTGCATTCCAATCTAGGAGACAGAGTGAGACTGACTCTTTCTCTCTCTCTCTCTCTCTCTCTCTCTCTCTCAAACACACACACACACACACACACACACACAGTTACTGCTGAGTTACAACAGGACCCAGCAATTTTACTTCTAGTTATATACGCAAGAGAAATGAAAACTATATTTGTAGAAAAATTTGTACACAGCATTATTCATAATAACCAAAAAGTGGAAAAACAACCCAAATGTCCATCAATTGATTAATAAACAAAATATGGTGTCCATACATTGGCATATTTTTCTCATATTATTCACTAATAAAAAAGAATAAAATACTGATACATGTTACAACATGGAGGAACCAAACATGATGCTAAGGAAAAGAAGACAGTCACAAAAGATCACGTTTCATTTATTTTAAGTGTCCAGGATATACTCAACTATAGACACAGAAGTAGACTGGCCCTGTTTGGCTAGGGCTTCAGAGAGCTGAGGAGAAATGGAAAGAGAGTGCAAATGGGTAGAGTTTCTTTTCAGGGTGATGAAATGTTCTAGAATTGCTTATGTTGCATAACTTTGTGGATGTGTTAAAAACCACAGAATTGTACACTTCAAATGGATGAATTGCTGTATTAATTATAATTCAAAAAACTATTTTAAAAAATGAGTAAGATACAAGAACAAGCAAAAGCCATGCTAGTGAAAGAGTTAGACAAAAAGGTGCACTTCTGTAACCCACTGAAACAGTGCTTGGTTGTCGTAGGCAGATGTTTCGTAATATTCTGGATAGGAGGCAAGTCTCCCCTGAGCCAGAAAACAGCAAGAGAAAGAATCAGTGAGGCAAATTCAGGTGATCAGTCCTTAAACACTTTTTCCTATCAGTTTAACACTTTAGCAAACAGTCTTTTAAATTCATTAATCAAAAAAGGGTATAGGAAACATAGGGGGATAAAATGAGAGGGAAGGTATACATTTATCTGAATTTGCCAAACAGAAGAAATGCGTTTGCTTCCTTCTTTTTCTCCCTCTACTCCCAGCACTTAGTCTTAATTTGTTAATCAAAAATGAGAAATAACTCAAAGGCCCTCAATACTCATCTTACATATTTTAAGTTTTCTCTCTCATCTAGACAGACTGCATGGGAAGCCATTTATCAGAAGGCTGCTTGGTGAGCGGGGAGTCCAGAGCAAGAGGAAGTGAGCGATCAAAGGTTTAAGGAAACATTCTCAAAGTGTGCTCCACTGAGAGATCCCATGATGCTAAGGAAAAGAAGGTCTTATGAGCAATTGAATTTGGGAAATGCAGCCCAGTCCTGTTAATAATACCCACAGGCCCTGAGAAGTATTGCAGGAAAAACATCTAATTGATTATGCTTAATGGCAGACAGACCCTGCACTGACAATGTGGGCCAAGACTTCTCTCCTGCACAGACACTGGACCTTCCTTCTTTATCTGTTGCCTTGGGGCTGACAAATCCTGCTTCTGAGGAATTATCTAAATAAGTTGATACATTCTGCTCATAATCAACTCTTTAGAAATTTAGAAGGTATTATCTTTCATTTTGACCCAAGGGCGCAGCTAATGTCTTCATTTCTTCTCAATATAAAAATAGCTCTACTGAGTTATTTTTCTGTGAAATGATACATGTGCATTGTAAAAATAAGCAACTCAAAAGAGACAAAGAACTAAAAATCACCTTTAAGTTCAGCCCTTAAAGATATACACCAAACATTTTGGTAACCATTCTTTTAGACACCTCTCTCTACTTACAAATATACCTATAGAAACAAAATTTCACTTAAGTAGTATGATATCATACATATTGTTCTGTATAATAAATTTTATTTTTCAGATTGATATAGTCTATGTTTCAGAATTTATCAAATAATATGACATATTTTAAAAGAAAATGTCCAAACATTGTTTTTTTAGTGTTTAAATTTTCATTTGTTCTCAATTATTTACAATTTTTCCAGGCCGTGAACAGTGGCTCACACCTGTTATCCTAGCACTCTGGGAGGCAGAGGCAGGTGGATTGCTTGAGCTCAGGAGTTTGAGACCAGCCTGAGCAACAGCCAGACCCTGTCTCTACTAAAAATAAAAAAATTGGCCAGGTGTTGTAGAGGACATCTATAATCCCAGCTACTCTGGAGGCTGAGGCCAGAGGATCACTTGAGCCCAGGAGATTGAGGTTGTTGTGGGCAAAACAAGCACTCTACTCAGGACAACAGAGGGAGACTGTCTCGAAAAAAAAAGTTATTTTTTCCAAATAATTCTTATTTTGATGTTTGATGTTTGATGGGGATGAGGGATGGCGTGTGGGGGGAGACTCATCAACCTGAAGGAAAGGACGCATGCTGCATGAGAAAGAAGAGCTTCCCTTATACTCTCCTGCTAGTCATAAACAAGAAAGCCTAAAGCTCTGACTGCTGGGCAGCTTCCTTTTGACTGTTAGGAATACTAGCCTTAGACTAAAGCTGATGCTGAGTGCCTATGAACAGAAACAGAAAGATCTCAAATTCTTTCTAACATCGCCAGGATACTGATCATCTATACTATGATTACATTTCTGAATTTCTCTTTAAATAATTTATATTTTTTATGTTTAAGTCAGTAGAGTTTATTTTGAATATCAGATAACACAGTTGAAAGCATGTCAATGGATAGAAAATATGATTCTTAAAAGTGGGATGCTGCTAATAACCGACTTTAACAAGTTCTCTTTTGAGTTGTACTGGGATGATTACTCCATTTTACAATTAGAATAAATCTTGAAAAGATTAAATATATAAAATAAGGCTAGGCAACTAGTAACTCAGGTTTGTCTGACTCTAAAATCTATACTGCAATTTCATTTCAAAATCCTAACAGTCAGAGTAGATAATTACAATTACTTTGTGATAGGTTTAAAAAAGTATTTACTAGCTCAAGGCATTGTGAAAAGGACATATTTTGAATCAAAAGGAATCAATGTTGACAGTGAGACCAATAATACATCAAAGTAATGGATATCTTTAGTCTTGAGTGATATTAAATGTGCAACATTGCTATAAAGAAATGTTTTTTGTATTTCCAAGAAAACTCTTGGACAGAATTTAAGCAAATGTGCCCTATGTTAAATGGACGACTTAGGAGAAATTAATAGTGAGATCCTAATGTTAAAGCTATAGTTTACCTACTTTCATATTTTAGTTAAGGAAGGGAAAAAGTAAACAGCCAATAGGCTGAAAATGTCACTTACAAATTTGTTTAATTAGTGAAGGCCTTTTTGCATTCACAGCAATCTCATTTACAAAAAATGAAATGTTGAGATAAAAACAGTAAAAAACAAAACCAAACAGTTATGAATGGTTTATAACTGCACTTATACCCAGAAATAGTTTAGATTTTTATTTGGCATAATGGGGGCATACATGTCAAATATTTAGAAGGTCATTCCATATGATCAATCATATTAGCCGTCTACTAGTTTTTTAACCTCCCTGTTTCACTATTTCCAAGAAGCAAATGAAAATTATCTAACATTAGAAACTCAATAGATGGGTTTAACAGCAGATCAGAAATAGCAGAAGTCAGGGCTAGTAAACTGGAAATCAGGCCAATTAAAATGTCCAAACTGAACCTAATAATTTTTTTTCAGTGAGAAAAATTATATAATGTCTTTTAAAATATATCTTTTAAAGAATTCTTTCTAAAATTATGAAAACCATAAAGAA
The DNA here is from genome assembly GCA_963574655.1 of Perodicticus potto. NCBI lineage: Eukaryota > Metazoa > Chordata > Mammalia > Primates > Lorisidae > Perodicticus > Perodicticus potto. The sequence goes on along the minus strand of CAUYRH010020996.1, from coordinate 22,715 downwards.
AACATTTTTTTTTTTTTTTTTGAGACAGAGCCTCAAGCTGTCACCCTGGATAGAGTGCCGTGGCATCACAGCTCCCAGCAACCTCCAATTCCTAGGCTCAAGTGAGTCTCCTGCCTCTGCCTCCCAAGTAGCTGGGACTACAGGCGCCCGCCACAATGCCCGGCCATTTTTTGGTTGCAGCTGTCATTGTTGTTTGGCGGGCCCGGGCTGGACTGAAACCCGCCAGCTCAGGTGTATGTGGCTGGCGCCTTAGGCCGTTGAGCCACAGGCGCCAAGCCAAGAAAACATATTTTTAACAAAAACTATTTTAGGTTATATGTAATTGATATCTTCAATGATATCTCATTAAACTATCACTAATCCAGTATCTTGTCAAAATCAACATACAGAAAACCTCAAATTTACTTTGAAACACTTCATGAGTCATAATCTAGTACCCAGTCTAGCATCTTCTTCTCATCGACACACTCCAAACATGTGAATGCCTAGCTATATGCTCCCTTTGTATAACAAACTCTGTAAGTAATATCATTTTTCCTGAATCAAGGAATGAACATGAGCAGAGACAGAAAACTCAGGTAAGGCCTGACCTAGAATTCAGGCTGAGCTGGGGTGTGAGAGAAGATGCACCTGAAGAGGGGGAAACGATCTCATCCAGAGAACACCTGACATGCCAGGCAGTGATACTCCCTTTTCTCATTCTATGAAATCAGTATGAAAGCATACATGGAATACACACTCCCGTACAGAGCAGCTCACATCACACACAGAGCTCATCGTGCAGAGTCAGGCCCTGCAAGCACGGGGAGATGCCAGTGACAGTGAGAAGTAAGCTATTTCAAATTGTGTCCTATTTAACCCAATAACCTTCCTGATCATCCCATCCAATAAGGTATGTTCTTTGAAACTCTGTGCCCTATTCAACCCAATAACCTTTCTGATCATCCCATCAGGTTTTAAGATGAATTATTTATAACCCTGTGGGAGACACATTAGAAGAGGCAAGGCTAGACACTTGGAGATTAGGCAGTTATTAAACAAGTTCAGGAAGTGGCTTAAAGTTGAAAAGGAAAAATTTTGAGAAATACTTAAGAAATAAGATTGTTGATTTTGACTGTGTGAGATAAGCAAAAAGAAGAAGTCCTCTTAACCATTAGATAATAAAGCATAGGATCTAGGACTTTTCAGAGTCTATGAAAAGGTATGAAATATAAGGAGAAAGATATAGCTTCAAAACACAAAAAGAAAACTAAAGTTAATTCCAAAAGCAATTTATATTAAAAAAAACTTACACAATTTTAACAGCAAAAAGTATACAATTACTATGAATGGTGCCAGGGTCTACATCTTAAAATGACCTAAGGGGAAAAAAAGAAAAATGATTTCTTGGGTTCTGTCTTGTGGAACTTACTGAATAATAATGTCACTAAATAATAAAATAAATATAAAAATTATAACAAATTTGGGAGGAAAAGTGATGAGTTCAGTTTTGGACATACTGAGATTGAGAAGCCTACTGAGTTCAAGGACTTATTCCTAATTTTACAGCCTTCGGTAAACACAGTAAATGCATAGTGAACACCATGGCTCTAAACTAGACAAACTGACTACCCCCAAAATGGTTCATACATTACATCAAAAACAAAACAAATTGATGTGAATTGGATGACCAGCTGATATGGGAGTGTTGGGTAAGAATAATGCGTTTATCAATATAACTTCTTTTTTTTTTTGAGATTATATAAATCAATTTATTGAGTAATTATGGACTTTATGTTCCACTTACAATATATCATTAAGTAGTCTTCAGAAGTGCTCTTGATATTATCATCATCATCATCTTCAGTTTTTATAATAACTGTAGAACCAGGAACACCACCAGCTGCTTGAAATCAGTTTCTGTATCTGAATTAGTTACAAGAACCTCCTCTGATACCATTGTGGGATAGTCAATTCCTGACACGTAATCTTGGACCACATGTTCCAAGTGTCCATCAGGACCAGTAACAAGGTCAGCCACAAAAACCTGCTCAGGTTCCCTAACGGTTTCTGTAATTAGTTCAGAAGTCAAGATGTGATCGCCATCATCTTCCTCTAAATCTTCTTCAATGGCAACATCAGCTTCTAGTACAGCTTCAGGAACAATCACACTTTCTGTTACTACATCAGTCTCTGTGATGATATCAGGCCCATGGACAACTTCAGCTGCCAGGCCATGATCAAGAGTTATACTATCATCTGTGGCAACATCAGAAACTAATACAGCTTCAGAAACCGAAACAACAATATGATCTCCACTGGTATGTGCAGTACCAGCCATTCCAGCCACAAAATCCTGCATAATCATGGTATGGGCCATTCTAGAGTCTGATGTGTGTAATCTAAGACTTCCACCACCTGAATCCATACTTAGCAAAGTTCCTTCATAAATATTAAAGGACTCAGATGTCTAGTATTAGTGAATTTCATCCAGTGGTTGTCATCCATTTCTTCCAGACCCACTTCAGCTCTGCAGGGAAGCTCTGCAGATAAACTTGTATTCTGATTGCTGGGGTTCTACTTATAATGTAAAATGTTCTATCCCAGTATCCCTGGAGTTCTTTGAGCCAGTAAGAACTTCTGGCCTCACTCTACTACATTCTCATCTCACAGTTTTGAGGACTCATGAAAGGTGACTGCTACCTTTATGTCAGTGTCTTGTAGAAACTGTAGATGCTTTTACATATTGGAAAGTAAAATATGCAGCAATTTCTTCTTATTTTTCCTTTTGAACTATGTTATTTTCTTTGGGAAAATGTTTTCTTTACCTGCTGCTGCTGCTGCCGCCGCCAGTCGGACTACGACCGCTCTCTGGAGTGCTGCAGGGGACGGCAGCTGTGGCTCCCGTGAGGGCCTCACATTCTGGTTTCCGAGGTTCCGCAGGACGAGCCAATCACAAGCTACTTTGCGTCTATCAATACAACTTCTATTTCATATTCTGCCCAATACTTCCCTACCATTTATCTAGTTTAAAACAAAATAGTACCGTATTTCAGCATATAAATTACTCAAAATGCATATTCACAAATTCCTCTCTCTACCCCCCACTACATCCTCATTTATTCACTACCATTTCTTTTCCAAGTAATGATTTTATGGTGATTTTCAATAGCAAAAGAAAGCCCTTCTGTTAACCCAGTCCTACGAATTGAAAGCACTCCCATCAAGATTTACTGGGTCAGATGGAAAGGAAGTGATTATAAACCTAAAGCCAGAAATAGAAGAAGAAAGCACAAGAAGGTGGGGATAAGGAAGAACTAAGAAGGTTTGAGTGCTACTTTTCTCCAAACTAAATCCTTAGCCTTCGGGTATTTGCTGGTATCAGCCAGTGAAAACAGAGTGACAGACACGTACGAGAAGCATTACAGTATAATGGATAGTACATGAACTTTGCAATTCGGCAAAAGTGAGCTCAAATTAAAGTTTTATAACTTCTATGTCATCTTGGAGAAATGTAGGGGAATAGCAACAGAGAAGAAAGAAGAGAGTGTGCAGATTTCTGATTCTTATTTCACTCCACCTCCTCCTTCATTCTGGTCCTCTAGGCTTTGTATCAAGCCTTATTTACTCCAGAAAATCAGATGACCAGACTATGTGGAAATGTGGTGGTACATAATTCGAGAATTATAAAATGTCAGGAATAGAAAGATAAAGAAAACAACTTCAAGAAATTCTGTGATTTGCTCCAAATCAATATTCCAATTTGTTTAAAGGCAAATCAAATAAGTATGTGAATTGCTAGACTACATCACGCCCCCCTGACACAATTTAAACCTGGAAAACATTATACTTAAGTAATTGGAGGGCTTTATTATACTTTATAAGTTGCTGCAAAAACTAAATTTCAATGAACACAAACTCTTGTGACAAGTTCTAGTCTCCAAGCATGCAACTGATTCAGAATTCAGCATGAAATAATAAATTATATTCTGTTTATTAGAAAGATTAGTATTAAATCCGTAGTGACTCATACTATTGCTCACTCACAATAGTACAAGTCACTGGAAAGGAGTTAGACATGTCAGTCCTAAATATTAACATTATATTTCTAGCCTCTATTTGTGGCTACCAAAAGAAATGTCACGTCTTTGACCTCCTTCTTTGATGGTTGCTACTTTTAAGTCTTTTCCAAAGAGTAGATGAATATATACATAAAGTATATGAATAAATATATAAAGGAATGAACAAAGACAATGGATAATTATCATAAGCAATATAGAGAGATTAAGAGCACAGACTGTGAAGCCAGGGAGTTTGGGTTTAAATACCAGCTGCACAACTTCTTAAATGTGTGGCCTTCACAAAGTTATCCAGCCTCTAGGTCCTCCATCTCCTCATCTGTAAACCAGGGATATTAACTATACACAGATATGTTGTGAAGATTAAACAAGGTTAGCGGACCAGCATGAGGTAAACTCAATGGATAAGCATGCTATTATATTACTGTTCTTATTACAAAGTTAATAGAAATATTTGTTTCTAGGTACTGTAGGAACAACCAGAAGACTAGGCAAAGTTCAGGTGATAGGGAAGAGACAAGAGCTCCCAAGAAAAGCTGCTTCAGCCAAAAGCCAACCTAAGAGAAATTACATTGGCTTTAGCTTTATGAGTTACAAAGTTTTTTTTTTTTTTTTTAAAGTCCCTTTGCTTAGTTAAGAAATCCAAAGAAAACCAACACTGCAAGACAGGGAAAGAAGGGGTAAGATGGAATGGAAGGAAGTAGCTACCACAAAAATGGCTTTAAAAAGTTGTTCAATTCTTAATTACTGAGTGCTACCATTCATGAGGAATTTTTAAAGGGTCTCAAAGCTATTAAAATGGTAATTAGGTTCCAAGAAAACAAGAACCAATTCAATTACATGCTGGATGCTTTTAAAATTAAAGCCCTCTACTAAGAGGGCTTTAAATAAAGCACAGTTTGTAACTGCAGGCCCATGACCAACCTTAAAGCCAAAGTGTATGTCCCAGGCTGACGCTGGCTCTCCCGGATGAGGTAGCTCCCCTCAGCCACACTCAAGAGCTGGTCTGCGGCTTCTCTGGAGATCATGCCGTGAAACCTAAGACACAAAGTCAATTCAGAAACTGCATGCTTTCTACACTTTTCAATAAAATAAAAGCCCCCACCTCCTCCTGTTGTTTTCTAAACAAAGTACTGCCATATAATGGAAAGGGAACAGTTGGGTTTAACTATGCTTGTGTTTCTCTGGGCTGGACCGCGGCCAGCTTCTCTGTGGCGGTAAGAACAGCATCAAAGTAGGGATCCAATCCAGTTAACAACGATGGAATCAAAATTCCTTCACATCCATCTAAAAGAAGATCAACCACCTCTCTCAAGAGGACAATTTCTTTCTTATATAGCCATTTAAGCATATGGACTTGCTAAAAAAATATGCAGAAAAGTGTCCCATTTCCTTTCTCTCCATTAGGAACACTGCTCAAAAATTTTGGCTCTGAGTCTACATTGGCAATTTTCCAGGACCCTGGGTTGTCCTTAATTGGCATGATTGCACAATAATGTGCATAATCTGCATTACTAAATATTCAAACCCAAAGCAAACAACTATAATACTTGCTTTCACTCTCTGCTAAGATCTTATCTTTGATTAACATGGAAAAAAATAGGAACAATAAACAGAAATAACACTCTCTACACAAACACAGTAGATTTCATCTATAACAATGTGGTATAAACATTGAAAAGGAAAAGCTGTCAGTGGTGACACATATTAAAAAAAATAAAATTATCTTACATTTGTATGGTGATTTACAAATAACTTACAAATACATAGTATAGTATGTCTTTTCAGTAACTCAAAGATAACGAAGGAATCCCAGGATGTGTTACCCCCCACTATACTACTTTGATGTACTGATTATTCTGAGCTGGTCTTGAAAAACAGCACATGCAGGGAGAGGTTTTCTTTGAACTCCTCTTACCTATCTAAAGACAGGTCCTCCAAAAGGAACTCATTGCTATCAATCTCCTCCTATTACTTTCATCAGAAAGGAAAACTGACTCCTATCACAGGACAGGAGACTATAATGCAACAACAGAGCCAGATAAACTGTGCCACAAACTAGCATAACTCCCATTTATTCTTCTATGGGCCCAAACATCTTTCCTAAAAGTCATTTACTCTCCCCTAAATGGCCTATAACTCCCCTTCCCTGTCACTACATTTGTCTCTCTCAAATCTCACTTTTTTGATGTATTCACTTTATTTTTTCTGTGATGCTGCTGTACACATAACATTAAAAATTGATAAATTTGTATACCTTGTTTCCTGTTAACCTTTCTATTGTTAGTTTATTTCATAGGCCAACCTATAAAACAGAGGGCAACTATTTCCTCTCCTACAATAACTGCATTGACCTGTTGTTTAAAAGAAACTTCACAACTTTCACTGGTACAAAAAAAAACCCCGCCATAGTCTCTCTCTTTTTTTTTTGAAACAGAGTCTCAAGCTGTCACCCTAGGTAGAGTGCCATGGTGTCATAGCTCACAGCAACCTCCAATTCTTGGGTTCAAGTGAGCCTCTTGCCTTAGTTTTTCTATTTTTAGTAGAGATGAAGTGTTGCCCTTGCTCAGGATGGTCTTGAACCTGTGAATTCAGGGCAATCCACCCACCTCGGCCTCCCAAAGTGCTAGGATTACAGGTGTGAGCCACCACACCTGGCCCACAATAGTCTCTTGAATTTGGAATGATTATATTGGTATAAGTAATGATTATACTGGTATAAGGAATGATTATATTGGTATAGTGGTATTTAAAAGGTCCTAAACTGGTAAAAATGGCACCTTAATAATTTAGAAATTTTACTAGGGGCAAGTGGCAACTTTTTAAGAGTTCTACCTCATAGGAATGGTTCACTCTATCTCAATTTAATTTCATAGTAGGTATGTTCAAATCATAATCTTAACAGCTAGGTTTACAATGGGCTCCTGAATTTCTCATCTCCATAAATTTCTCAATCTCTGAAACTAGGTTCATAGGCTAACACTTGGAATCTGCTGGAAGCAAGAAGATGGTAACCTATCCACTGTAGTAACATATAACATTAGAATAACATATTGGTATATATTTTTAGTTTACATGACATTAATTTAAAAAGTTAGTAAAATATAGCATTTATGTGTTAAAGAAATTCAATTAAATCAAAAGAAAATCAAACTCAAGGAAACAAATTGTAGACTAAAATGTGACAATGATTAAAGAACTTTAAAACTATTCATACCAGTTGACCCCAAATTTCTGACACCCATAAAACCTTAGGTACTGAGATTTTCCTTATGGTGCTACTTCTAATAGTATAGTAAAAGCAATCCAACTGCCAAAAGCAGAAGACTATATAAATTACACTACAATTGCAAAGAATGCCAGTGTTTTCCACTTTGGAATCACCTTCCCCTTATCTCATAGGCAGACAGCTGTGATTTATTTACAAGAGTATTGAAAACTTACATGGAATTTTTAAATAATTTAAAATATTTGCTATGTACACTATTGCTTATCTGATATGATCTCTAGTAACAAAACAATTGTCTTTTATTTAGGAAATGATGGATCATAAGTGATTTTTATTCTTTTCTCCAAAGAGCTACATTTCTGTTTTGCAGTAATCAGGAAATTAAGGACTTTAAAAATTATTGCATTTTTTACAAAACAGAAAAATGCTCCTTATTAATATTTAGTATAAAATCAGGCCACAAAATTGTATGTATAAGATTTTGATTTTCTAAAAAGAAATTAGGAAAACAGATTTTCAGAAGATAATACTTCATTCTGTATACTGGGGATAAAAAAATTAAAAAAGGTAGGCTTGGCGCCTGTAGCACAGTGGTTACAGCACTAGCCACATACACTGAGGCTGGTGGGTTCAAACCCAGCCCGGGCCAAGTAAGCAACAACGACAACTGCAACAGAAAAATAGCCGGGCATTGCGGTGGTCGCCTATTGTCCCAGCTACTTGGGAGGCTGAGACAACAGAACTGCTTAAGCCCAAGAGTTTGAGGTTGCTGTGAGCAGTGACACTACGGCACTCTACCGAGAGTGACATAGTGAGATTCTGTCTCAAAACAAAAACAGAAAACGAAAAATGACAATATTTAAAAATGTTAGTATTTGTTGTTTTGAATACCATGAATTATATTCTTTTATAAAGAGAATACCTAGTACTCATAAAAATTTGAAACACAAAGGTATAATATAGAATACATCATCCGGATCCCACCATATATGTATATATGTATGTATATACTTAGATGCCTAAAACACACATATATACATATGCACACACACAATCAAATATCCACATCTTCCTCATACACTTTTAGGATTATTCATTTACTGATATGGCTTGCCTCTTTAACATACTGCACACATGTTTGCCCATATTTTCTTCTTTCTAATTGTCATTGCCCTGTGATTAGAACTTGTCATTATTTTCTATACTTTTCACTAATTAGAAAAAAGAAAATTCAACTCCACCAAATGTGAATACTTCCTTCATCTTGCTTTTATTTTTACTAAAGCATTCATTTACCTGTCTCTTTTACATATGCCAATCTATAAAATATTTTCTTATAATCCATACTTACTCTCTTCCATAATACTTTGGTCTGTTTTCTACCTATTGGAAAAGGAGAAAAAAAGTTTATTTGTGAAAATGAAAATGTACAGAACATAACATTTTATACATGTGAAAAACTAAAGAAAGCATATATTTTTAAGGAAGAACTTGAATAAAATTAGAGATCTAGGCTGGACTCCAGTTCTACCAGCAGATTATTTGTTGCCATTTGAACTGGTCACTTCACCTCTCTAGACTTGTTTCTTATCTATAAAATATTTGCTGTGTATGTAAAACATTGGACTAGACTATTAAATATCTTTCATCCAAAAATTTAATGGATTGAAAAAAATATCCACATCTCTTTTTTCAAAGAGTAAATTAAAACACCCAAAACCTTAATGCCACAATTGTCACAACAGATGGTAGCTCCTCCCCTCCTCCCCAACTACCACTCTCCCTTCCTGTTCCTCCAGAGTCTTCATTCTGTTCTGTTAACCCTCCATATCACCTTGCCATTCCTGTTCTCCCATCAGCTCTTCCCTAACCACAGTTTCCCTTCCCCTGACTTTACAGGGAAGGTATGCTGGCAACAGCTAAGGGAAGACATATTACTGAATAAGGTCAAAATTGTCATAATTCTTTTGGAACTTAACATTCTAACAGTTAGAGACAGACAATAAAGAAGAAGTTTTAAAAAGATAAGAGAGGCTTGGCGCCCATAACACAGTGGTGAAGGCACCAGCCACATACACTGAGGCTAATGGGTTTGAAACCGACCTGGGCCAGCTAAACAATAATGACAACTGCAACAAAAAATAGCCCAGCGTTGTGGCAGGTGCCTGGGAGGCTGAGAATTGCTTAAGCCCAAGAGTTAGAAGTTGCTGTGACAGCCACCACAGCACCCTACTGAGGGCAACATAGTGAGACTCTGCCTCAAAAAAAGAGAGGAGAGGAGAGGAGAGGGGAAGGGAGGGGAAGGGAGGGGAAAGGAGGGGAGGAAAGGGGAGTGGGGGAGGGGAGGAGAGAAAAAAAGAGAGGAGTTGGTAAGTGCCATCATGAAAATAAGAATGGGTAACAACAGGGAGAACTAGTGAGGTATTTCAGGTGGGTGGTCAGGATAGGTCTCTTTGAAAAGAGGACATTTAAACTGGGTCCTGAAAGATATGAAGCCTGCTCTAACTACAAAACCACAGGAATGAAAAAAAAACAACTGTTAGGAAGTATCTTGGGGACACCAAGGACTATACTGAGCTCTCACTATGGATTATATATTTTACTCATGTTTAAAGATCATTTAATCCTCACAATAAGACAGGAATTATTCTATTTTATCTTCATAAGATAGTATTATTCTCATTTTATTTATTTTTCTTGGCAAAGTTTACCTTTATTTATAAGTAACAAAAATTGCATACATATTATTCTATAAAGCACAATGTTTTTATATATAATGTGTATACATTATGAAATGATGAAAACAAGCTAATTAACATAAGTATTATCTCACCTACTTTTTTATAGTCAGAACACTTAAAATCTACTCTCAGCAATTTTCGAGCATATTTAATACTTTGTTATTAACAATAGTCATCATATTGTGTAGTAAATCTTTTGAACTTATCCTTTAACCAATATCTCAACTCCCATCCCACTTCTCACTCACTGGTAACCACTGTTCTATTCTGTTTCTATGAATTTAACATTTTTAGATTCCACATGTGAGATCACTAACATTTGTATCTGGCTTACTTTATTAATATAATGTCGTTCTGGTCCGTTCTTGCTGCAAATGACAGGATTTCCTTCTTTTCTAAGGCTATATTCCATTTGAAATATATAGTATTCCACTGTATATTAGAATGGAATATACAGCATTCCACTTTTCCTCATCCATTCATTCACTGATAAGCACTTAGGTTGAGTCCATATCTTGGCTATTGTGACTGATGTTGCAATGACCAGGGAGTGCAGACATTTATTCAACATTGTGATTTCACTTCCTTTGGACAAATATCCAGAAGGAGAATTGCTGGATAATGTGGCAAAGAAATCGAGTGTCAGAGAGATCAGGTATCTTGTTCAAGGTTTCTTACACAAGCACTAGAGCTCAAAGCAAAACTGAGATTCTTACTCAGGAATGGCAAAAAGGAACCAAACCCTCTGCCTCCTTGACACTGTCCCATCTGAATTAGGTTAAATAAGGCAGTTCCCAAAGCTTGTCGTCTTAGTGATTATCTCCCTTAGTTCCCCACATAACCTGGCTACCAAATCTGACATTTGATAGAGTAAAATGGAGGGACCCGCCCAGAACTGACCCACCCAGGAAAGAGTAATGTACCAATCCCTACCCTTCTGACCCTTTAAAAGGTAACCACTAAGTTACCTTCCTCAGGTTCAGTTTCTCTTAGATGCCTTAGGACTATCTACTTTAGCTGGAGAGAGAGAGAGAGAGAGAGAGAGAGAGAGAGAGAGAGAGTCTTAGAGAGAATAAAGCAGTCTTAGAAAGATAGATCTTAGTCTTTAGCAGAGCTTGGTAATCTTCAGCACAGAGATGCCGTGCTGGCGTTCTGCTGGCAGGACAGGAGACAGTAAGCAAGTCCGAGATAGAACGCGCATGCTCCTTGACTGCCATCTCCTCCGGCCTAATATAAGGCTGATCTCATGCTTCTCAACCCCACAGGTGTAGAGACTGCCAGTTCACCACTGCTCTCATCTCGCGAGCTCTCATGCTTGTTAGGAGAGCTAACTCTCTCTCCATGCCCTTTCCACCCAGGTGTTCCATTACTGAGCTATACAGGTATTTCTTATAAATCTCACTCCTCCTAGCCATAGGCTATATGAGCTGCAACATATCCTCCCTTTTTTATATACAAACAAAATAATTTTTAATGTCCACCTTAACCCATATGCTGACTTCCTTCTCAAACTTAGCTCACCTGCACCCAGGTGGGAATAAAGGCTGCTGTTGCCCACACAGAACCTGGACTCCGTTTCCTTTAGTTCATGTTTTGGAATACTCTTTTACTTTTGGTCTTTGACCGCTTAATACTATTTTCAGCAATCTTGAGGTACTTATTCACAGCACAGAAAACAATTCGTGTTTCAAAGAAAAACTATGTGGTATCTATAGCATATCTTACTGACTTACCCAATTGTAGCACTATACATTGTCTCTGAACTATTTTGGTATTAAGTTATAGGTAACTGGTATTGAAATTTTGGTAGTGGTGGTTTAATTGACTTCTTTGCCACCTCATCCCGTATGGAAAATCTAGTTTTGTCCCCATGTGCCATTATCTCAATATTCCTTGACTCCACACACATCTGTGCTCTTCTGACTTTTCTTTTCAATTGATTATAACATCGGCCTAGCACTGTCATACTTTATAAGTAAAATAAAAATTTTTTAAATGTATTCATCTTTCTATCTGCAGTAGAGTCATGATTTTACCTATTCATAAAAATTAGATTTAACATTCAAAAAAAAATTAGATTTAAGTAATACTTTACCCCTTATGAATGTTTTGTTGTTTGCTGAGTTTGTAGTTAGGTTACTTACTATCTTCCCCTAGTAAATTCCACCTGATTTTACCTTGTTCTCCACAGCTACATATGATGCTGTTTTTCGGTCCAGTGCTTACAGTACAGAGTGGGATCATGCATCTGCTTAAAAATAAACCTCTGCTTCTGAGAGGAAAATTCAATGTTCAGGTCTTTAAAAATTAATTTAACTTTCTATGATATTATATGATAGAATGTTCTTGAGAAGAACGATTTAGCAATGTCAGTTCAAATTAAAAACGTGCAAATGCTCATTATTTATTCTAGAGAACACTTGCACATGTACACATGAAAACATGTATAAAAATATTCACTTGAGCACTGTTCAGTCATTTAAAAATGGAAATACATGCCAGTAGGAGAATAACTAAACTGCTCTGTAATGTAAATAATATACAGTTTGAAGGAATGATGATAAGGATGAACATGGACCAAACTACTGAATACAAATATAAATTATGGAACAATAATACAGTATGACACCACTTAGGAAAAGCATATGCTCACACTGTAATATGTATTTATAACACAGAGAAAGATCTGGAAGTACACATACTAAATGCAAATAGTTACTGCTAGGAAAAAGAGGGGAGAAATGATGGGAAAGGCATAAAAGAAACTTAAATCTTAACTGTAATTTCGTAATTTTTTTTTTTTTTGTAGTTTTTGGCCAGAGCTGAGTTTGAACCCACCACCTCTGGCATATGGGGCTGGCAACCTACTCCTCTGAGCCACAGGCACCACCCAGTAATTTCGTAATTTTTAAAAGGGAATGTAGTCATGTGTTAATAAGGTTGCTAAAATCACCTTTTGAAAATGGAAATCAAGATCAACTTTTGTGTAACCTAATATTGGCATTTTGGACACATTTGAATGGGGTCTTCTAAGGTTGAGAGAGGAAGAGAACATGGCCTTTCCTTTACCATCACGAGACCTGTACAGATGGACGAAGGTAAAGCCTATGGCAGTGAGGTAAAAGGAAAGCAGAGTTTTTGAATACATTACTTACTGATGAAAATCCCAGATGATCACAAAGAAGAAGCAGTGACAGTAGTGAGACTGGGGTTGCACATGGTATGGCAGCCCATTACATTTCCCATCCAAGGCAAATATAGATTATTTGATAGTCTGCATTAAGCCCAAAATCACTTTCATTAATTGTGTAAGTAATCATCTTCACAAAATAATTTATGCGGGCTTTATATTGCTAAATAAGTATTTTGCTCTATCCCCCCCCAAAAATCCTGAATTAAAAGAAATTAGGTAAACATTTATGATTAATACATTACTGTTATATATATATAAAATTCATACACCAATTTCATCTTTCTTTTATTTTTGTAATTGATATGTCAAACATGAGAAATTTAAACTAATTATTTTTCTCTGTTGTATAGGCACTGAAGGAGATCAGAATATATCACCCCAACACATGCCACTTTGGTATAAAGATTATTTTGAATTTTAGGCAATTAAAAAGCATCAAACATGACCAGTCCGAGCAAGAGCGAGACTCTGTCTCTAATAAAAATAGAAAAATTATGCAGGTGATGTAGCACGAGCCTGAAGTCTCAATTACTCGGGAGGCTGAGGCAGGATCACTTGAGTGGGAGTCTGACACTACATTGAGCTACAATGATGCCACCGCAATCTACCAGGACCACCAAGTAAGACTCTGTCTCAAACAAAAAAAATCAAACTGTTTATGCCCTTTCCTTTTCTGCTTAAAAACAGAATTTATGAAATTTCCTTTAAAAAAAATTTACGTTTGAAAAGGAAATTTCCATATATAAAAGTATACTCCTCTCTCACACCAAGAAGAGACCCCAATTCCACAGACAACTCTCATCATCAGAGATGACTTGAGTATGCTAACAATTAAAAGATCCTTATTTATGGCTCGGCGCTTATAGCTCAGTGGCTAGGGCACCAGCAATATACACCGGGGCTGGTGTGTTAAACCTGGCCAGGGCCTGCCAAACAATAATGACAACTACAACAAAAAAGGTTAGGCGTTGTGGGAGGCACCTATAGTCCCAGCTACTTGGGAGGCTGAGGCAAGAGAATTGCTTACGCCCAAGAGTTGGAGGTTGCTGTGAGCTGTGACGCCATTGCACTCTACTGAGGGTGACATAGTAAGACTCTGTCACAAAAAAAAACTAGATAACTAGTCTTATTTACCATACATTTCCTTCCTACAATTTACCACCCCCCTGCCACAAGCCCAAACAACTATTCTTCCACCTTATTACCCTTTATTAAAATGGTATAGAAGGCCTAAGTCTAACTTCCCCCTTTCACCTCACTTCTATCATGGTAACTTCTCTCCTCTCTGAATGCATATGAAATAAACCTTTTCTGTTAATCTGCCTTTGGTGGGTTTAATTTCAAGGCTCCAACTATTAATTCTAGGAAAGTAGAGAAGTTTTCTTCCCCCAAAATAGCATTTTGATAACTTGGTGATGTTTAAGATATTATTACTTAAGCAGTAATTGGAAATAGTCTTCAAACTCAAAGACAATATAACATTATTCAGATAATCAAAGAGTTACTGAGCAATATGAAAATGATTACTAATGATCCCAAATTAGTTTACTTGCAAATTAATGAGACTAGTACTTTAAATGTACTAGCAATAGCAAAAATAAATTTATGCTTACACATTTATAAATTCAGAATAATAGTTAAGAAACTTTTTATAGACTAAAACTGGTTGAAGTCAACGTGACTAAGAAAGACATGCCTTAAAATGTGTACTTGTGTTGAATTATATGCTTTGCTTTCTCCAATTTTCTTTATTTAGTAGTTAACACTTATTCATGATACTGTACCATGGGTAGAAAAAATGGATAATGTGGAGAACAAAAAAGATGTCTAACTAAAAATAAAAGTACTCATAAAATGTTTTACAGCACAGATTGCATGAATTCTATATGCCATTCAACTAGGAAAAAACTTTAATCCACTGTTACCGAATATGACAAAGTACATAGTGTAAATAGAAATTCAATAAATAACTGAATAGAAGATAAATCATCTTACAACACTGAAAAGAAAATGAACTTCATTAAATTAACACTGTGCACCTTTACAAACAAAGAATTATTTTCATTACACATAAAGCATACTCTTTATCAAAAAACGAGAATGTTTGATATGTAAGTATTTGCTCTCTATGGGAAATCTGAAAACAGCAGAAATAAACAATAAAAGTATTATAAATGTGAATTCTCATTTCTCCTCCCCTGCAATAGGTTTACCCTTCCATTTCTTTTAGTAAGGAAACTCTGTTCCATGCCCACATTCAAAACAGTTATCTAGGCTGGGCATGGTGGCTCACACCTGTAATCCTAGCATTCTGGGAGGCTGAGGCAGGTGGACTGCTTGAGCTCAAAGTTTCAAGACCAGCCTGAGCAAGAGTGAGACCTCCGTCTCTAAAAACAGCCAGGCATTGTAGGGGGCACCTGTAGTCCTAGCTACTCAGGAGGCTAAGGCAAGAGAATGGCTTGAGCCCAAGAGTATGAGGTTGCTGTGAGCTATGATGCCACAGCACTCTACCAGGGGTGACCAAGTGAGACTCTGTCTCAAAAAACAAACAATAACAACGACAAAAAAAAAAAAAAAAACACTTGCCCTCTCCCCCTACTCTACATTTAAAGAGTTAAGTATTCTAGGAATAAGGACACTAGAACATTTATAAAATTTCCAAAATGTCTGATATTGTCTGGAGTGGTAGTGGCCTGGCCAGAAGTCACAGGAAATCATTATCTCCTTTGTCCACACTGTGAAAGCCAATTCCATAGACAGAAAAATTAAGATTTTAAATCTAGTCTGGAAGTTTATATGATACTTAAAAGTTGGCATGTTACATAAATGAAATGTAAGAAATAATATGATTACTTTGGCCAACTATCACTATTTTTCAGGTAATAAACTAAACAGGTGTCCAACCTTTTTTTTTCTTTTTGTAGTTTTTGGCCAGGGCTGGGTTTGAACCCGCCACCTCCAGCATATGAGGCCGGGACCCTACTCCCTTGAGCCACAGGTGCTGCCCGGTGTCCAACCTTTTTTTGTCTCTGCTGCACAATGGCAGAATAAGACTTATCTTGGGCTACACATTAAATACACTAATAAAACACTAACAAAATTCTACTGGGAACGGGGGCGGGGGTCCATGTATTCTTTTCATGACACCCAAAACCACGGATAAGCAAAAAAAGCCCTCACAAAATCAGCATGCAGCCTGTAGGTTGAACATCCTTTCAAGAGGCTATGTAAATAAAGATTCTACACAAAAAATAAAAACTTTCAAATATCAAGATTTTCTTTTGTATTGTTTTTCAAAATGGTTCAGCTGTCTGGAGACGTGGAGGAAGAAAAAATATATATATGTACATTTGATATTTGCTTCCTACAGTGGTACGTTCTGAATTAAAGCCTAGTGAATCAGTCACCATTCAACTCTAGCTTGGACCTAGAAGGAAGGAGGAGGAGGAAGAAGCAGAAGCTGCTGCCATTGCCTCATGGCTTAGGGAAACAGTCACATTGTTGTTAAATATACTACCAGCATATTTTAAATCAAAGTTAGAAAGTGAATGGCAAACTTTACAAGACTCTCATAAATTATCGGTATATTCATGTAAATACATTTATATTCAAGTGAAAAAAAAATCAAAGTATGGGCTCTGTTGTTAAAAAACAATTTATAAAAACAAAACAAAACAAAAAGATATTTCAAATTGCATATAAAACCAGCACATTGTACCCCATGATTGCATTAATGTACACAGCTATGATTTAATAAAAAAAAAAGATCACAACTCATACAAAAATATAAATACATGTTAAAGATTTGTATTAAAGATAAATATAAGTAAGTTTGTTCTCTACCTACTATCATTAATTACAGATCAATGAGGGGATCTGGCAGATGTTATAACCAGTTCAAAAAGATGATCTGGAGAATAGATATATTTATATATCAGAAATTTTGAAATAAATGTACAAATAGACACAAAATTAGTTTTTCCACAGGTAAAATACACGGGGAAAGGATATAACTGAACCTTTACAGAACAGGACGAAATCTGCATGTCCGTACATGGATTATCACCAGATGTCTACAAGTGACTGGGCTGTAAAACAGGTCAAAAACAGTAACAGACTAGAGGCCTGCCACATGCAGACCATGTGGTCTTCCTCTGAAGCATACATTTTCACTGCATTTTCCAATTTTTTTTTCTCATTACGGAGTACACTGTAGGAAATATCAATATGGACAACTGCTGTGCTGCAACAAAACCATAAAGATTATCCTCATGAAAACTTTGAGAAAAAACTGAGTGCCAACAACAAGGAGAAATACTTATCAAAGACCTACGTAGAGCCAGGGGCGACTTGCAGGGGAAGGACGAGGAAAAAGAGAGTCAGAAATGTTATGAAACTTACACAGACTGCTTAACTTTCAATCTTCTATTAAGATAAACTTTCTTCCTCAATTCTACAGAATTCTATTGACAAGTACTAGGACTGTCACATTGTGCTTTAGACTTTCTCCAAGAAGACCAGTAATCTGCAGCATGACAAGTAAGTTTGTTCTCTACCTACTGTTAAATTTTACTAATTCAATAAAGAACATTTACAGAGGTTTTAATACTCTGTAAATACTACTCAACAAGGCACTAAAAACCAGTTACTTAGCTTCTTGAGATTAGTTTTTTTAGTTTATGTTTTGATTTTTAATCTGTAGACCTCATTGGAAGAAGATGATAGGTAAATTTTGTAAAACAAATTTCTTTGTGTTCATTGTTTCCTCAACTTAGATTCAAGTAACCCCTAGGAAGTAGTAGTTAAGAGGAGGAAATTACCAAACTGTTTATTTAACAGTTAACTGATAAAGGGGTTCTTTTTGGAATTGTGGTTGTAATCTCTAACTTCACAAATGTGTGCCTGTATGAAGGTATTACAGTCTTGACGTCTCTCCATGGAGGGTGGCTGCACATGGAGGGTGGCAGAACTCCAGGGCAGGAGGCTGTGGATGTTCATGGTGTGTCTTTCAAGGGATATGTTTTTATTCTGGGGGTTGACCTAATATCTAAGTGTATGACTTGAGATCAGGCGTCCCTCTCATAGGAAACTTGTTTATACAGGAAAAAAGTTCCTTGGTAGCTCTTGTGTGATCTGTTTCCAGTTTATTCAGGCCAGGACAGCCACTCTCTAGAAGAACCCTGACCAGGAAAAGAATTAGATTTGGACATGTCAGTCGGGTGAGAACAGAGGAGGCAGCACAATAACACGTGAAGTAACGTAAGCAGTGTATTACTTACAGGTCCCAAAGAGAAGAGGATGCCCCTCCTCAAAGTACCAACGGGAGGAGGGACCCTCCGGGCACAAGCACACTCAACCAGCAAGTGGAGGTCAAGAGAGAGGAGGGGGACTTGTTGGCCAAAGCTGTCCTTAGGGTCTAGAGGGTTACTCCAGCAGGTGTTTCCAAGGGCAGTTCTTACTGGTGGGTTCACAGCAAGCAGGTGTAAGCTCTGCCAAGCCCTTTGACTGAGAGGTGGTCACTACACCTGCAATCCAAGCAGGGCATGAAAGTTCACTGGGGGGGGGGGAGTTGTCATGTAGGTTGTACCTAGCTGTCCCATACGGGGGTGGTCATCAGATCCACATATCTACAAACTGGGAAGGCAGAGAACTGGAAATAGCCAAAGGTGTCTACACACTGTAGCATGAGAAAGTCCATCAAAATGGATGCTGAGGCAACATACAATTATAGGAATTCACTATATCTGAATTTTAAATAGTAGCAACAGGTGGCACTAAAAGACCATTTCAAAAGTAAAATATGGTGAAAATAGGCTTTGGACTAATAGGATGATTTAAAAATAAATAGAGTTGGTTTTAATAATTCAAACCACTCAGCATTCATAAAAAAATGCTTTCCATCTGTGAAGCATACTATAATCCTAAATAACAGATCATCACTACACACAAGATATACGGGCACGGTAATCCTTACTTTTACAGAACCAAAAGGTGAGCTATAGGCTGTGTCAGTACCCAACAGCAATCAGCAAAAAAAGCAAAATTTTAGTTAGAGTGCTTTCTTCCCATTCCTGGAGCAAACTCTAGTGCTCCCACCTAGCAGAATGCATCTTCTAAAAGAGAATAATTATAAAGCAAGCACTTTGTATCTCCTATTTATTCCCTTAAGCCTTTATTAAGCACCTTGTATGTGTCAAGCACTGTTCAAGGCACCTGGAAATACTGGTAAACAAAACAGACAAAGATCCCTATCCTCAAGGAACTTTCTTCTAACAGGGGAAAATAGCAATAAATAAATTTTATAAATAAGTAGACTTATGTTTTAATAGTATGTTACAAAATGAAAAGTGTCATGGAGACAAGTAGTAGAACAGGAGAGGATTGAGAAAACTGGGGGAGGGTGATAAAGAAAGTTTGTGTATTCATTTTTAGAGGTAAAGTCTCACTCTGACCCCCTGGCTGAAGTGCTGTGGTGTGATCATGGCTTACTGCAGCCTCCATCTCCTGGGCTCAAGAGATCTTCCCTCCTTGGCCTCCCAAAGGGCTGGGATTACAGGTGTGAGCCACTGTGCCCAGACCTGTATAATTTTAAACAAGGTGGTCACCACTATGTAATCCATCCATGTAACAAAACACCTATATGCCCTAAATCTATTAAATTTTTTTTTTAAGAAATGGGAGAAATAATAGGATGGTTGTGGGCTGATGAAAATGATCTCATAAAAGATAATGATAAGGGCCGGGTGCAGTGGCTCACACCTATAATCCCAGCACTTTAGGTGGATCGTTTGAGCTTCTGAGTTAGAGACCAGCCTGAGCAAGAGTGAGACCCTGTCTCTAAAAAATAGCTGGGCATTGTGGTGGGTGCCTGTTGTCCCAGCTACTGGGAGGCTGAGGCAAGAGAATCGCTTAAGCCCAAGAGTTTGAGGTTACTATGAGCTAGGAGGCCACAATACTCTACCAGGGGCAAGAAAGTGAGATCCTGTCTCAAAAAAAAAAAAAAAAAGTTATAATGGAGGAAAAAGATCATCAAATGATCTTAATGATGGAAGAGAGGGGAGATTGCTAAGATTTTCTCCTTACAGATGAGAGGAAACAGACTCTATTGTAGTGAAGAGCTGTCTATCATTGATAATAAGCAAGAATGGAGGATAAATGAAAGCAAACGCTGATGGTTAGGAATATGTGGGAGTGGAAGCTTGTGGAAGTGCCCTTCCTCATTAAAGAGGGTAAGAGATTATGAGTTGATAATTAGGAGAGGGAAAAGATATTGGAGGATTGAGAGGAGAGAAAAGGGGTGGAATGAATAAGGAATTGAGTACCAACGTGAAGTTCACAAACTTACTGTGAAGCCTAGTCAGCATTTTGATTCTACCCAGCTGTATATGAAGTTACCTAGACATTTTAGAGACAAAAGTGTGCAGAATAAACAGTTACCGTTTTGTCAAGCAAGTATGACATGAGAGACAATCAGAAGAGTTAACTGTTTCCCTCAAACCCACTGGGCTTCTCCCTCTAGTAGTCACAGGCGTAGTAACTATCTTGCCACCAAGTCCTACAGATTCTATGTATTCCCCTTTCCTGTCTCTCTTGCCTATTCACAGATAAAACCTGCTTAAGTAATTCGTTGTCACCTAGACATCTTCTCCATATAAAAAGGATTATCCATATCTGAATTTCAAAATTTGTCTTAGCAATAGCTTTTCATATAAAATCTTTTACATTTTACCATTTTTAAAAGCAACTGGCAAGACTTTCTGGAATTAGAAAAAAAACCTAGTAGTTACAACTTGATTTTCTGTCAAATTACTTCTTACTGTTACATATTTTAAGTCAAAGTTCTGTCCCTAATAATTTATGATTGTTTTAACAGTTGATAATTCACATTTTAAAATAAGGTGCTGCATATATTTACCTTGGTCTCAAGAATGCCAAAAAGAATTCAGCTAAGAACAAGACACAGAGTTTATCACCAAAATGAAGAGCAGATCACAAGAGAAAGGTCACTTGCATTGCTAGTCACTAAATATATGTTCCCTTTGGGTCTGGCATAACTCCTGGGTCACTGAA
This sequence comes from Perodicticus potto, assembly GCA_963574655.1. Lineage (NCBI taxonomy): Eukaryota > Metazoa > Chordata > Mammalia > Primates > Lorisidae > Perodicticus > Perodicticus potto. The sequence goes on along the minus strand of CAUYRH010020996.1, from coordinate 1,424 downwards.
TTGACAATTTGTGATACAATGCCAAGATTCAAAGAAAAAGGAATGGAAATGTGCACACATAAATAGGGTCAGCTCTTCCTTTCCTATGACGAAGGGAAATTTCTATAGTAGGGAAAGACGAAGTGATTTGATACATTTAAAAAATATAATTAGCACTCATTGACAATAACTATTACTTAAAAGACCTATCGACTTAATCAATTGTTTTTTCTTCACATTTCAGTGGAGAAAAAACATATAGCAGCCCCAATCCAATTCCTCAGTTAAATATTTGAGACTGAATATCACCTGGTACTTGAGTAACTTTCTATCCTCAGCATTCACTATTCCACTAAGGTCCAGTTCCTCCAAACCATACACTCACTATTTAATCAAGGCTAACGCTGAATTTTTCCTCAAGAAGTATTTTTAGGTTAGTTCCACTGCATGCTACTTAATCCTTTACTTTCATTTCAAATGACTAAGTTATTTAATTGTTATCTGAAAAAATTAACTTGATAGAATAAGCAAACCATTAGCATTGGTGGCTTATAAATACATTCAATACCTTTACTTGTAAACCTAATCATTACAATAACAGAATATGAGTATCACTTCTATAAAAGAGTTTATCCCTATTTAGTGATAGACCTTTAATTATCACCTTGGGAAAACAGGTGACTTGAGTAACAAAGATTGGTCAAATACATACAGAAACAAGCTATCACTAATTTACAAAATAAAGATACATATTTATTTTATGCACACATATTTAATCTTTATTAAACAGTCTAATATAAGAGACTATACAGTGTAAGTTTTAAATACGTGAGAACAGCTACAATGTACAAGAGCCCAACCACAGTAAATCTTTTTAGACACTGAATGACATTCTTTGCCACCAATTTGCCACTAGAACATGAGTACTAATTTTTCGTGGAAGAATATTTAACCAGAGTGAAAATGATGGACAGACAGGGCAATTAAAGAAATAAAAGGTCAATTGTACAATTTGCTTTTCTGGTTTCCCAATGCTTAAATGCCTGCCTTTAACCAATAGAACAGAACAGGAATGGTCCATTTCCTCAGGGGATGACAGCATTCAGTCAATCATGTAGCAAAAGTAAATCAAAAGGACTCTGTCATTCACTCCTCCAGTCCTGGATTCTAAGTTGTGTTTTTGCAACACGGTGGATTACCGAAGCCTGTTAACACTTGGACCACATGTTGTTTTTTAATATGCCAAATGAATTCTTTTTTTTTTTTTTATTTTGAATACATGTATTTTATTATTCTTCATTACTTTATTTCCCCCCCCCCACCCCTCCGTGGTAAGACAGAATTGATTTACAGAAAAGAATACAGAAAACACCAAAGCTCCTGGTAGAGGGAGAGATTTCAAGGAGTCTATATTTCTATTGCCCATTGTTTTTGATTGTTCTCTT
>CAUYRH010020995.1:0-52360 GCA_963574655.1 Perodicticus potto | reverse complement strand
CACAGCAACCTCCAATTCCTGGGCTCAAGCGAGTCTCTTGCCTCCGCCTCCCAAGTAGCTGGGACTACAGGCGCCCGCCACAACGCCTGGCCATTTTTTGGTTGCAGCCATCATTGTTGTTTGGCAGGCCCGGGCTGGATTCCAACTCGCCACCTGCTCGGGTGTACGTGGCCGGTGCCTTAGCCCATTGAGCCACAGGTGCCGAGCCACTAATTTAGACTCTTTGAGCCTCCATTTCCTTGTCTGTAAAATGGACATTAATACCTCACAGGATAGTTTGAGGTTTAAAAAGGACACCCCACATGAAATGCCTGGTTGGCTTTTCCTGGTGATGCGGCTGAGCATGATCAGGTGTCCTGTTTTTCAAACCACTACTCCCCCAGGAATGTCACCTCAGGGCAGATCTTGGATTTCTCTGAGACTCAGAGAATCAAGAGTACAGGGTCTGGGGAGCAAAGCACTGTGGAAATACTTCCCTGCCAGGAGCCAAGGTCTGCATGTACAAGGTCCCCCCCTGTGCCCGAAGCAACTCCTGGGTCAAGGACACCATGCAGGGAGTGACACTCCTACCAGATATAACACAGAAAGCATGGCATTTGTCAGAAATAGCTGAGAGCCCCAAAATCTGTGAGCACACCTGCAGCTCACCTCTCTTGCCTGCTGAGGGCAGAAGCCTCCCACAAGTAGAGCTGCAGAGCGCGCTCCAGACCAAAAAAAAAGCTTTGGACATGTCCAGAACAGGAAGTCACTTCAGAGAAGAGCCCTGACATTTCCCAGCCACAAGGAAGGAAGGGCTGCCAACCCAGCAATGGGCATGATAAACTCCCCTGGATAAGTCCCTACGAAAGAGTAAGGGAAACCTTCAGTGTCCAGCTTTCTGTTTTCATCTGAACAGGAAGGATCTCAGTATTGCCTTGCCCCCGTAGGCTTTCTAAATCACTGCCCCTGAACCCTCCTCCCACCATGAGTCTGTCTTAATTCTAATTAAATACTGGAAGGAATCAGAACATGTACTCCTGGACGTGCTTGGCCATTAATTCCCCATATAAATGAGCCTCAGTTTCCTCGTTTGTAAAAAGTAGAGAAAAGAAATACGACCATCTCATAGGACTGTGGAGCATTAAGGAGAGAGATAAAGGATCTTTGTGGAGGTGCCCTTTAGTCATTCTTGCTGTTAGCATCTCAGGCAGAAAAAACCAAATAGGTAGATCCTTTTCATATACAGGTAGATCATTTTATCTTTTTTTTATTTTTATTTTTATTTTTTGAGACAGAGCCTCAAGCTGTCACCTGGGTAGAGTACCTTGGCATCATAGCTCACAGCAGCCTGGGCTGTGGGCTTCAGCGATTGAGCTCAAGCGATTCCTGGGCTCAAGCAATTCTCCTACCTCTGCCTCCCAAGTAGCTAGGACTACAGGCGCCCGCCACAACACCTGGCTATTTATTGGTTGCAGCCATCATTGTTGTTTGGAAGGCCTGGGCTGGATTCAAACTTGCCAGCTCAGGTGTACGTGGCTGGCGCCTTAGCCTCTTGAGCCATAGGTGCTGAGCCGGTAGATCCTTTTTAAATGCATTCAAGAGATAGATGTATATACTGGCTGGGGTTCATTATAAAGCAGCGACTTAGCAAGAGCGGGTTCCTTGGAGTTTTGTTGGTCTCCTTTATTCTATAAATTGAGGTTCTAGAAAACAGCCCCACCAATGTGACCTGTAATTTCCTGTGAATAACAACTGATGAGTTATGCCTTTTTAGAGTTCACAACGTGATTTGACCTACATTATCCCTGATTCCTCCCTATGAACACCAAGAGGAAGCCGTCACTGGTCAGAGAAGTGGAGTACACTGCTGACGGTACCACAGCCAACAGAGGTACGGCCAGGTCTTTCGAGCCTAATGCTGGCATTCTTTCCACTCTTCCACCTCAGAAGACCCCACCTCCACCCCCAGTGAGAGTATGTGGACAACTCTGGTTGTCACAGGCTTTATATACCCCACTTTATCCAGCCTGCTAAAGATCCAAGAGGGCTTTTGGCCCCCGCTCCCTCATCACTAGTAAATGCCAATTGTTTTTCCCTGTCCCAGCCTTTTTCATCAGCTTAAAGGAGTTGCCAGCACTCTTCAGAGCCAGGTTCCCTCCTGTCACCCAAGCAGACTTCCCAAGCAAATTTTCCTCCTGGGCCACGGTGTGCAGGGGTGGGGGAGCAGGGCTCAGCAGAGGGGGCAGAGGAAATGAAGGACCTGAGACAGCCTGCCCAGGGAGGTCGTTCACTGCTCTGGTCATGGGTTACTGCATCCACAAAAATGCCTTGTATATTCCAAAAAGCTCTTTTGTATAAACCTAAGTGAAAGGAAGGTCCAAATACTGTCAAACTTCCCTGTCTGAAGGAAGGCTTTTTTTTTGTAGAAACAAGAGTCTCACTCTATCGCCCTCTGTAGAATGCTGTGGTGTCACACAGCTCATAGCAACCTCCAACTCCTGGGCCTAGGCGATTCTCTTGCCTCAGCCTCCCGAGCAGTTGGGACTACAGGTGCCCGCCACAACATCCGGCTATTTTTCTGTTTTGTAGTTCGGCCAGGCCAGGCTTGAATCCACCACCTTCGGTATATGGGGCCAGCGCCCCACTCGATGAGCCACAGGCGCCGTCTGAAGGAAGGCTCTATTAGATCTCTCCAACTATCTACCCCTACATTGAACTTTTAAAGTTCATATCTATGTGAATTTCAGTAGAGCCAATTGCTTCTACCCTTAACCAGGGATACATGGATACATTTGGGGGTAGGGACTAGATGTTGAGGGAGTGACTACATTTTCACTAACTTCCAAGTGAATTTCACAGTTCTTAATTACAAGCCCCAGCAGCATTAGCAATACCTGTGTCTCAGTCAGTAATAGAAATCACGATGCTCTCATATCCCACCAGTTGTCACAGGTCTCTTGAAATATTGTTTCTGCTCATCATAACTTAGAAATTATAGTCACTATTAGATCTGTCGCTAGGTCTGGTTATTGAATGCCTTGTTAAAGAAGGCTGTTCATTGCTATGTCACAAATTTGTTTTTTGATTCTTTCAATAACTGTATTTCAGTAAAATTGACTTCCTTTGTAATCCTATGTATTTCAGTTTATGCATTTGGGAACATGTGAAGAGTCCATAAACTTCATCAGACTGACAAAGGAGGTCTGAGAACTGTAAAGGTCAGAGCTGCCTGACCCAAAATGCTCCTCTGAGTCCTAGGATGTGTATGAACAATCAAGTTCCCAGGGCCAACTTCTCTGTGTACAGAGGGACACCAAAGAAAGAGGGCAGAAGGGCAAGGCACTTAATCTCCTCAACGCCAACGAGTACCAAGAGTTGCCATCTCCTTTAACTCTCACAAAGATCTAAGGAAGATGACCAGTTACATATATCTCAAATAGAAACAAAAGCTCACAAAGAAGTGAGCAAAAGCCACCCTGGCCCACCCTCCACCTTTCCGGGGTCAGAGGCCTTGCCTCACCTTCCCAACTCAGAGTCCCTTCCTATAAAGGTGAAGAGCTGGACTAAGAGTCGGGTACAACCAGCTGTGTGACTAGAGGCAGTTACTCAACTTCTCTGAGCCTCTAAGTCCTCATCCCTGTGGTGAGGATAAATACTTCCATTCCACTGGGTTTCCTTGCCTGGGTTCAACGAAAAAACATGTGTAAAGAGCTTAGCAGGGTGCCTGAGACCTGCTGGCTAGATCCTAAAGAGCGGCTGTCATCACTACTAGAAAAGGGACTCAGCACATTGCATCTGTAGTTGCATTACAGTCCATTTAAGAAATTATGGGCAATTCCAAGGCCTCTCTTTCACCTCCAATTCCTCTCATCAGAAATAGCTGTGAGTTTTGTTTTCCTTTTCTCCCAGCATCCATGACTTCATAGAAGCCAAATGGACTTCCCTCCTCCCTAGTGAGGAGCACAGGCTGAAAAGATGAAAGTTTTAGTGTCAAGACCAGGAAGAGTAGGGCTCCCCTGGCCAGCCACCATGCAGGCTGCTCCAGGCTGGGCTGATCAGAGGGAAGATTGGTGTCTCTGCGTGCATGTGTGCAATTGTCTCTGCATGCAACTGTCTCTGTGTGCATGTATGTAATTGTCTTTGCATGCATGTATGCAACTATCTCTGTGAGCATGTGTTTAATTGACTCTGTGTGCATGTGTGCAATTGTCTCTGCGTGTATGTGTACAACTGTCTCTGTGTACATGTATGTGTATATTGTCTCTGCATGCACTTGTGCAAATGTCTCTGCATGCGTGTGTGTAAATTGTCCCTGCGTGCGTATGTGCAACTGTCTCTGTATGCATGTATGTGTGCAACTGTCTCTGTGTGCATGTATGTGTGCAAATGTCTCTGTGTGCATGTATGTGTGCAAATGTCTTTGCATCCATGTGTGCAACTGTCTCTGCATGTGTGTGTGTAATTTATCTTCCTGCATGGCTTGGGGGAGGTAGCTAAGGCTTCACAAGCTGCACCTGACAGATAATTACACAAAGACAAATTGTGCCCTGCCTTACCCTTCCCGGTATTGCAACATCTAGACTCCGCATGTGCTGGGGACAGGGCGGGAGGCGGGGAGGGGACGGGAGGCGGGAGGAGTCGCGGGTTGGGGCGGGCAGCCAAGGGTTACTCCTCCTCCAGCTGGGAGTGAATAGGGCAGCCTCTGACTGAAGCACTGACAACTTTGTGGTGGCTCCCTCCAGGGATGACAGATACAGGACGCGTGGGCGCCTTCCCAGTGCCTGGTCCAGAGCTGGTCACTCCATAGGCGACCAGAGCCCAGCGTGGGAGTCCGCAGCACCTGGCGGGGTCAGGGGTGGGGGGCAGTCAGAGCCTGAGCCTCCACACCCACGCCTGGTCTCATCTCTCCAGTTTCTCCTAGGGTTTGTCTTCAACTCCTAGATTCCTGCCCAGACTCTCTGACTCCCACTATCTTCTCCTTTTCCTTCCCCTTCCTGTTAAAACCTTTTTTGTGTGTGGTTACATGACAGGATTTTTTTTATGTTCCCAGGCGAAACCTAGAACACAGTGTATATAGCCTCCAAACCTCCTACACATTTTTTAAAAAATGAAAATGGTAGTGATTTTCTCTGTAATCTTGAATTTATAATTATTTTGTGTTGACCAGCATGGAAACTAATAAAAATAAATCAAGCCTAGAAACGTATTAAGCTTACTATTTTTTTTAAAAGAAAAACCATCTGCTCGAGCCCAGGAATGCTAAGACTGTAATTTTAAACCCTCCCAAAACTGAAGAAGAGTCCCAACTTCCTCATTAATGAAATGGAAAAAAAAAAAAATACTACCGTGAACTAAAATAAAATCATAAGCTCTGTCCCCACCCTCTACTGACTGAATGGGCCCCCCTCTTGGTTAAGGGGCCTCCAGAAATACCTAAAGCTGAGTTGCTGGCCATGAGAAGAGAGGACAGACATGCTTTACCACGGCCCCCCTCTTTTCTTGGAGATGTCCTTAACAGGCCTAAGTCTCCATGAATAAATAAGACAAAGCTTAACCCACACCTGCATTTACTTAATTAACACATCACTTGAGTTGGGTATCTGTCTGGGTAACAGACCTCCTTATCTTAACTTAAAACATTCCAACCTCTAGACAAAGCTTCATTTGTTTAATCACAAATCAAAGAATCTTCAAACCCATATACAACCTGTAACACCCCACTTTCATTTGTCCTGCCTTTTTGGGCTAAACGAATGTACACCTTCCATGTATTGATTTATGACTTTACATGTAATTCCCCTCTCCCCGAAATGTATAAAACTAACCTGTAACCCAATCATGGCAAGACCACTTGCTCACGGCTTCCTGCTCATGGCTCTCCAGACCATGGTCACACATATTTGGCTCAGAATAAACCTCTCTAAATTATTTTATAGAGATTGAGTCCTTTTCCATTGACACTATCTTCCTTAGAGGGTCCTTGCTTGGTGCTAGGCATACTAGATATAATACTTCATTCACTTATTTATTCATGAAGTATCTATTAAGCACCAACAGCATCTCTGGCACATGACATAGTTTGGTCTGTATCATCAAGAGAAGGGCTGAATATGTCAGAGTTCTGGGAGGGGCCGCCAAGGCAGAAGTGATTGATGAACTCCACAGAGAAGTCAGGGAGGGCTCCAGTGAGAAGGCTTTGTGATCAATAGTTATCTCTTGGCCCGCTTTAACACAGAGCTTGGTCTCCTCCCTCCAAACAGATAGCTACCTGCCAGACTCCCTCTCTGGCATATATTGCCTCTCAGTCTCTGGTTGGTTTTTCCCTCAGGCCTTCTCTGAACCCCAAAGCAAAATGAGCAACCATCTCAGCTCCCACAACCCCACACTCTGACCTTTATCTCATAGTGGAGTTACATGGGGTTGTATCTACTCCCCCATGGGCCCCAGAACTGCAAAGGCAGGGACCTCCTCTTTTGTCCCCACGCTGACACAGAGCAGGCTCACAAATACTGCTGAGATGACCCAGCCTCTCCCTGGATAGGTCTCCCCTGGGTCTGTCATCCTCCGTTTTCCCTCTCTCCTCCCTCGGTCCTCTTTCTCCGTTTGGCTTCTGCTCATCTTCCTCTCTCCCTCTCTGCAGAGCCTCCTCCCTGCTCTTTTTTCCCTTTGGGAGGATCTATAACTGTGGAAAGAATCCCCTCCTGTGAGGCCCATTCACTCACCTCTCTGGCCTGGGCTGGGCTGTCTAGTGGGGAGCACTCCTCTCCCTGCCCTGCCTCCTCTTGGCTCCTCCTCTGTCCTCAGAGCCAGAGGCTGGGCTCTACTGGGTGCTCCCAAGCCCCACTCAGCCTCAGCAGTAGCCATTTGTGCCCAGGCCCTGCACACACACACACCCCTACTCCCTCCAAAGGCTGCACTATGTATGCACGTGCCCACACAAACACACACCCAGGGCTCGGCCAGCCTTTTAGTGAGGACCCATTTTTCCTTCCTGAACAGAGTAGGGGATACCTTGAGAGTAAACCCACGAGTTCTCTGGAGGGCACCCCCTGGACTATTGGAAATTCCAGCAAACCTTAGGGAACAGGGTCCTCGGATGACAACAGGCTTTGAGGCAATTCGGCAAGGGAAATCCAGGTCCCTGAAAATACAGCTCCTCCCCACAATTCCAGCCACATGTCCTCAAGGCTCCTGGACCAGTGGTCCCTGGTCAAGTCCCAGCCTGGGCACCGCTTCTCAGTTGTGCCCCTGTCAGCCTGCCGGGCCCTCTGGCTGTGCCTGATGCTCCCTCAGAGCTCCTGCTCCCTGAAAGCCTTCTGACTCCCTCCACACTAAGAACCCCACCTCTGGGGTGTCCTGCAGCTCTGGACCCCAACCCCCATGCTCTTTGCTTTCTGACCATCCTGTCATCACACTCTTCTGTGGCTCCCCTCGCATTCCAGCCTCCCTCCCCCAGATTCCGTTAGACACACGCCCACCCCCAAACCACACCTGCTCCTCTCCTTTCCCTGCTCCCAGCCTACTCAGCCACGCTCTTCTACAAAGACCCTTCCTGAATCCGTGAGGACACAGAGGACACTCCTTCATTTGGGATATTCTCCTTGGTCTCTACCCCTAACACAGAGTCCTAGATTAACACAGTTTGTAGAACCTCCGACTCCATCCAACGCAAACACATTATGTCACAGACGAGAGAACTGAGACTCCAGAGGGCAGGTACATTATCAAGGACACATAGCTCTGTCCCCTGTATGTAAACAGCATGCATTCCCTCCTGTTCAGTGCTCGTGCACTACTATACAGGTATCTGCATAGACACATTCCGGGGCCTGGGTGATGGTGCTGGCAGTGGGAGCAGGGGTGGGAAGACGAGAGTTGGAAGGAATTCTGCCTGGGGCCCCTGGGACAGCCAGCTTCCTCCAGTTTCTTTCAAGACATCTTTGAGAACCTCACAGCTGGAGAGGTGGTTAACCGGCTGATTCAGTCACCCTTCACTTGGAGGATAGCTCCTCAGGAGACTCCGGCATGGCGTGGCAATCTCTCTCTCTCTCTCTTCCGGGAGTCCTCCGGACTGGTGAATAAGGAGACCACGGGCAAGACCTCAGGAGAGAATGTTGTTCATTCTTGGGATGAGGCTCTGGGAATTTTTACCACCTGGGAACGATGGGAGGGTGCTGAAGGTGTCTTTCTGTGGGCAGAAAGCCAAAGGTCAGGGTCAGCTAAGAAACAAGGGGACATGAGAGTAAAAGAGAGACAGAGGTGGCCTCGGACTGGTAAGGAGCCAGTCAAGTTTGTCACCAGGCTGAGTGCCATGGTAAGAGTGATGACTTCCATTACCCATGTATCCGTCTCACCTCCTCCCTCACTCCCAGGTCCCCAACACAAAGGAGATCGTGATGGAGAGGAAAGGAGTGGGGGACTCCAGGATTATGAAAAAGACAAGGAAATGGAAGAAACAAAGGATGCCCCTTAAGCAGCCAGGAAGGGAGCAGAAGGAACGACAAGGAGGTGGCTTGAAGGCAGTGGCACGGCGGGCAGCAAGGCTGACAGGGCCTGGGAGCGGTGCACCGGGCCTTGGGGCACCATGCTCTGGCACCGCTCTTGGTAGAAGCCATTTCAGCTTTTTTTTTTTTTTTTTTAACCGTCTTGTCTCCCAGATTGAGTCCCGGGGGTAGGAGGCAAATTGCCTGCCTTGTAATAAATCAGGCGTGGAGAGCAGTGGAAGCTGTGGCCATCACCGGCAGCCTCGCAGGGTCCCTGACAGGCTCCCCACCCTGGAAGAATCTCAAAACCCCTTCAGGTGGCTCCCCCGCACCTGCACCCAGCCACCGCAGTGGAGACTGCTGGGCCCAGCACCCACGTCCATCTCCCCTGCCAGGACTCCTCTTTTCCCCACCAATCTTGTCCTTCCGAGCCCTGCTCACAGGTAACCTTCTCCTTACTATGACCCCACCCGGTCAGCAGGAATAGCTTTCTCTTCCTGCTAAGGTAGCACTTTGTTCAGACTTGTAGCACTTGGCGGTTACATCATGTACACAGTTATTTGGGTACAAGTGGGTGCGACTTTGCTACTGGACTCCACATTCTCAAAGGGTGGAAACCCTAATTTACCTGCATCCCTACCCCAGAGACTTAACACAGTGTCCAGGACTGCATGAGCGAGTTCAAAAAGATGGGCCCGGAGGCTCGGTGCCTGTGGCTCAAGCTGCTAAGGTGCCAGCCACATACACCTGAGCTAGCAGGTTCGAATCCAGCCCTGGCCCACAAAAGACAATGAAGGCTGCAACCAAAAAATAGCTGGGCACTGTAGCAAGTTCCTGTAGTCCCAGCTACTTGGGAGGTGGAGGCAGGAGAATCGGTTGAGCCCAGGAGGTTGCTGTGAGCTGTGATGCCATGGCACTCTACCTAGGGCAACAGTTTGAGGTTCTGTCTCAAAAAAGAAAAAGATGGACCTAGAGCCTTGACTCGCTGGTCCAGCTCAGGTTTTCTCCACTGGACTGTTCCTTCTCACTATCCCTGTGTTCCTCAAAGGTGCTGTGGAGGGGTGAGGGACTTTGGGCGCCACCTCGGAGAAGATTAGCCTTTCTAATTGAGGAATTGTGTAAAAAGAGGGCATCGAAGGGAGGGAAAAGGAGTAATATGTTGTGCCCAGTTCCTGCCCACCAGGGGCTCCCACTGTCCTAATGAAGCAATGCTAGTGACAGTGACAATCCCACATGCTAGAAGAAGCGGGGCAGCTGCAGCTTTATCTGAGGTGGCCCAATAGTCACAGACACTGCAGGGCTGAGGCAGCCCCAGGAGAAGCCCATACAGCAGACCTCACAGGAGATAAGGAAATCTCCTGGGAGGAGGCAAAGCCCAGTACAGGTTTTGTAGGATGACCATGAGTTAGGGAAAGATAAAGAGAAGTTAACAAAAATGTTTCAAGGAGAGAATGATAGGTTCCAAGGAGCAGAGAAAAGCAAGAAATGGCCTGGCCTACCTCATGGGGACTGTAAATAGACTCAGGTGGCCTTCTAACACCGTATGAAGGGACTCATAGGAGGTGAGGCTGAGTAGTCAGAGACTGAGGTCAGTTTAAGGAAATCCTGGGCCAGTTTGCTAATGGGGCTCAATTTTATCCTGACCTTGATTGGGAGCTGGGATGATTTCAGTGATGAGAGTATCACATCAGATTTGCATTTTAGAAGGATTATTTCAGCAGCAGAGTCAAGTATGGATTAGATGGGGTCAGGCTGAAGACAGAAAGATCAGACAGGAGGTTCTGGTACTAATCCAGGCAAGAAGCGAAGAAAGTCTGAAGCAAGTCGGGCATAATGGAAACGGACAGAAGCAACCAGGCTGGAGTGTGAGCAAGGAGGCAGAATTGGCAGCTACCAGCAGGTGACTGATTGGGTATGAGGGATGAGGAAGGGGAAAGTGGAAAAGAAATAAACCTGGTTCCCCAGGGCTTAGATTAAGAACCTGGCCGTGGGAAGCACCACGGCTCAGTCAGTAAGGTGCCGGCCCCATATACCGAGGGTGGCGGATTCAAACTCAGCCCCAGCCAAACTGCAACAACAACAACAACAATAGCCGGGCGTTGTGGCGGGCGCCTATTGTCCCAGCTACTCGGGAGGCTGAGGCAACAGAATCGCCTAAGTCCAGGAGTTGGAGGTTGCTATGAGCTGTGTGACGCCACGGCACTCTACCGAGGGCAATAAAGTGAGATTCTGTCTCTAACAAAAAAAAAAAAAAAAAAAAGAACCTGGCTGAAAGGTCACACCACCCGGGAAAGAAAAGGTGGGTTTTTTAGGAAGGACATGCTGGCTTTGAAGGGCTGCAGGGATATAGCTCAGAAGGAAACTGTGCTGGGGATGGAGGTCTGGGAGTCATCAGCTAACTTTAGTGGTTGGAGGACAAAAGAGTAGATGAGATTGCCCTCAAAAGTGTGGGTACAAGGAGAAGAGGGCCTAGGACGAAATATTAGCGAATACCTACATTTAAGAGACAGAGAAAGAGGAGCCCACTTCTGTGGGAAGAAGTGGTCCAAGAGGTGACATCAAGAGCAAAAGAGGAGTTTCAAGGAGTGATCATTAGTGTCAAATGCTGCAGACAAGTCAAGGAAAAATTGTCAGGAAAGACTTTTTAAGAGGGACAAAAAAAGATTATTGAGTGTCCTGTCTAATTTACTCATCAGGGTTATCTCTGCCTCACATCGTCTAGGAGCTATTTTACAACTCTATAAATTGTAGAAAACTGTTAATAATGCAGACAATTTTTGTCCATAGAAATGCAAATTGGTTATGTCTAAGAGAGTGCAACTGATTGGACTGATTAACCCTGTGGATTAACCAGTTTTGTATCAATTTGTAAATTCTTTTGAGAATTCCTGGTTGACCTATGTAAGTGAGGTACTTTGAATTTTCCTTTTGAACCAGTTGAAATATGTTACTGGAACCCCCCTCAATTAAGGAATTAAATAAATGTAGTTTTTGATGTGTGTTCATTTTATATTTGTGTAAAAGTTCTGATTTAAGCTTTGTTTAAGAACATTATTTTGCAACAGAAGGAAATTACTGAAGAGTGACCATGGGATCTGACAACCGGAGCAAGATCTGTTGGACAGGCTTAGAAAGAGCAGAAGATGAGATTGTAACCAGGTGCAGTGGTCTATGCTTGTCCCAGCTACTCAGGAGGCTGAGTAGGAGTTCAAGGCCAGCCTGGGCAATATAGTGAGACACAGTCTCTAAGAAAAAATGTTTTTAAAGACAAACTATACTGTGTTAGGAGGGACAGGGGAGGCTGAAGTGAGGAATGAAAGACAATAGATTTTAAGAAACTCGGCTGTGAAAAAGGAGAGGGGGAGGCGCCTGTGGCTCAAAGAGTAGGGTGCCAGCCCCTTATACTGGGGGTGGCAAGTTCGAACCTAGCCCTGGCCAAAACTGCAAAAAAAAAGAAAGGAGAGGGATTAGGTATTAACTGAGGGCACCATACTGTGGAAAGGAGAGATTTTACAAGAAGTAGGTATGACATCACGACATGGATAACAGCTGGCACTATGAATCCTCTTTAAATTGTTGATACTAGCCAGGTGCAGTGGCTTCATCGCTAATCCTAGCACTATGGGAGGCCAACTCAGTAGGGTTGCTTGAAGCCAGTAGTTGAAACCAGCCTGAACAAAATAGAGAGCCCCCGGCCTCTCTCCTCATTCCCACTATCCCTCCTCCCTTCTACAAAAAATAAAAATAAAAAAAAACTAGCCAGGCAGGGTGTCATGTACCTGCAGTCCCAGCTCCTCAGGAGGCTGAGGAAGGAGAATCGTGTGAGTCCAGGAGTTTGAGGTTGCTGTGAACTATGATGATGCCACTACACTCTAGACTGGACAACAGAGCAAGACCTTGTCTCAGAATGAAGATAAGTAAATAAATAAATAAAAATTGTCAATACCTTGGTAAGCTGTACTACGTATAAAAACAAAGACGGAGGCACATGAAGTGGTCATGGGGGAGTGCTATGAAATGACAAAGAATGAGCCCTTAGTTTGGCATGATGAGGTACAGGCCTCTATGGTTTGAGCCTTTAAATATGAGTAAGCCAAGTTATCTTTTTTCCTGAAGATAATTATGAGGGCTCAGAAAGATCAGAGATACTGAGTACTGAGTCAATACCAAGTGTTAGGGAGGAAGCAAGCGGTGGTGGGGAAGCTTCATAGTCAAGTGATCTAGATCCTTTCTCTTGCCACTGATTTGCCACCAACATCATAGATACAGAAGCAATGCGTTCTGCATGAAAGTGTCGAGTCGGCCATTTGGAATTGTACTTTACTAAACATCCAGGTTGCTTAGCTGCCATCATTTGGATGTCCTTAAATAACTTTAGAATCATGAACTCCCACAAGTTAGTGCTTACAGAGAACCTCAAGGGTCATTGATTCAAAAGCTTGCCTTTTTAAAATGCCATTACAGTTATCTAAATTCCCACCCCCTAATTTTTTATAGGTAAAGAATGTGAAGGTGTCCCCCACCCTGAGAATGCTTTGGTATTAACAGTGCATCTCAGCTACGGGAATTGGACCTGCTCAACCAGCCCATTGGCCTAAACTTGAATAGTAGGCTTTTTCTCCTCAATCTATCAAAATCCCAATGGTTGTAAACTTGTCCTGAGGTTCATTTACCCCCATGGAGATTTTAAATGCAAGAGAAAACCACACACAGAGGTGGGGGTCTGTGTCCTTTCTTCGTAAAGGAATCTGTTATGAGCAGTGAAGTCAGTTTTTCTTTTCCTGCTCTGGCTCAGGGCTACCCTGTTAAAAAGTGCATGCAGTATTCCAGTTTCTTTTTGTGTTATGTAGCCAGGACATCAAAAAAATAGTTTTAATAAGTGAAGAGGCTGTTAATAGCCCTTCAGGTTATTAGAAGGAGAGAGTTGCAGCCTTGGGAGCCCTGAGACTGGAAACCTCTTAGGTTTATTTGCTGAGTTTTCCTCCTAGCTGGCCCTTTGGGTGTGCAGGAGAAAAGATGAGGGAATTTCTTTTAAGGTCTAACTTCAGAGGCCCATTATTCTGCAAGTTGCTTGTAATTGCATATATGAAAGTGCCTGGCACACTTAATAAATGTTAACTCCTTCCTCCTTGCAAGCCTCCATCCCAAACATCCCCCAAATTTCAGATGGTTTCACAGGAGGAAGGAGGGGCTAGCATTTTATCCTGTGATCGAATGTCATAGGCAGTCAAGTCAGTGAAGTTAGAGAGGCAAGGAACAAGGTAAGGATAGGAGAAGGAGGCAGGGGCCAGCGAAGGTAGGGCTTGCAGGAAATTAAAATCTGCAGTTTATTTTACATGGAATGAGAAGCCACAAGGCCTGAAGCAAAGGAGTCAGGTGATGTGATTTACATTTTAAAAGGATTTCTCTGGTTACATTATTTTTGTTAATGTCTGCTGTAGTCTAAATGTTTGTGTCCTCCCAAACTTTGTATGTTAAAATCCTACCCCTCAAGGAGAAGGTGTGAGGAAGTGGGGCCTTTGCGGAGGCGAACAGGCTACCGGAATGGAACCCTCACAGCTGGGATTAGCTGTCATGATGAAAGAGGCTCTGGAGAGCAGCCTTGTCCCTTCCTCGAGAGAGCACAGTGACAGGGTGCCAGCTATGACCAAAGAAACAGGCCCTCACCAGACACTGCCCCTGCCAGCACCTAGATCTTGAACTTCCCAGCCTCCAGAACTGTAAGAAATACCATATTTTTCCATGTATAATACACTCCCATACATAACATGCCCCCACATGTTTGGTCCATAGCTGACTGCTGGACCTGGGACCCTCTCTTATTCTATCTCCCTAAGATTTGTGTCTGAGAATCTGGCACCATCTCCTACTTCAGTGAAGGGGGATAGATCTTAGGACCATTGGGAGATGAAGAAAGGGCCTCCAGTCCCTCCTGGAGAAGAGCCAGCAGACAGTGTCTATTTTTTGAAGTTTAGGAGGTGAAAAAGCACAGAGGGTCTTAATGGGCTGAGATGGGGAACTTCCCATCAGACCAATGCTGTAGGTGGGAGATAATAAATTTCCGAATGTGTTCAGAATTCACCCAGAAGGAAGGGTGAGCAGAATGGAGAAGAGGCAGGAAACCATAAGAGAAATAATTTGAAGAAGTGGAAATACTGAACTGAGGAGTGACCTCTCGGAAGAGACATGACATCTTGGCAACTTCGTTGCACTATCAAAAGGGAGGGGCCCAACTACTCAGACGGCACCGTCCAAAATTGCAAAGAGGCAGATTCATGCTTAGTAGAAGGAAGAAATGTCTTCCAATTAATCTTGTCAAAATAATAGAAAAGTGTCTTTTTTTAAAGGTGGCAATAATAAATCAACAGTACTGGATGTTAACATATATTAGGTTGAAACATATAAAATTGCTGCTGTTCAACCATTTTTTACCTACGAAAACAATAATTTCATATGACTTGATTTGCTATATTTTCCTGTCTCAGAATAATTCCCAAAGCCATTCAGATGGCCTGCAGGGCCTCACAGGATGCACTCCACTCCAGCTCTTTCACGGATTCCCTGCCACGCTTCTGTTCTTACCACTCCCCAGCCACACTCCCTGCTGGTCCTTAAACCCTCTAAACTCATTTCTGCCTCAGGGCCTTTGCAGCTGCTGTTCCTCCAGCCTAAAATACTCTTCCCCAGGGTAGAAGCCCAACCTACCTGTCCTCTTCTTCTGGATGCTCCCCCCCCCACCTTGTCCAAATTCCTTTCCAAGGGCCCTGGTGAGTCACACTTTACAAACATAAAATTGCATTAGATGGGTTTTTTATTAACCCCGTAGTATGTGGCTTACTTTCCAACCTGATTCCTGTACAGCATCACGTGACAGAGACCCACTTATCTTAACTCAAGTATTTCTTTCTGCAGATGCCAGGTCTTCAGACAAAGCTTAACTCTTTCAACCACTTGTCACCTAGAGAATCCCTAAAACCTACCCACGACTTGAAGTCACCTGCTTTGAGATGTCCTGCCCTTCGGGTCTGGACCAATGTATACTTACCATGAACTGATTTATGACTACCTGTAATTCCTGTCTCCACATAGGTATAAGCCCAAAGTGTAATCCAGCCACCTTGGCGGTAGATTTTCTCAGGACCTCTGGAGACTATGCTCCCCATGGTCACACATGTTTGGCTCAGAGTAAACCTCTTTAAATATCTTCACAGAATTTGGTTTTTCCATCCACGCTTTCTCTAACCACCCAACATGTTATTAAACCAGCACATTTACCCCTCCTTGTCCCTCCCAGTCCCCCAGCGCTGCTGTCTCTTCTTATTCCCCTGACATCATTTGTTGGTTCATTGTCTTTCCCCATCATTACAGTGTAAGTGTCATCAGAGCAGAGACTTTAGTTTTGTTCCCTGCTGTGTCCCTAGGTTTTGATGTAGTGTCAGACGCATGGTAACTGTTCAACAAAATTTTTTTGCATGAATGAAAGAATGGATTTTTGATATGGAAACTCAGGCCCTGAGAGGGCAAATGATTTTCCCAAAGGCACAGAGCTGATGCCCTGGGGGGTGGGGGTGGGGCCCAAACATGCAGACCCCAAAGTCCACAGTCCATAAAGAGCCACTCTGCTGTCTGGTCCCTTGATGGTCTCCATGCAAAGCCCATTGTCTCTGGAGCTGAACTGGGGCTTCTGCTTTGGGTCTATGGTTGAACCAGATGGCCCCAGAGGTGCTTTCAGTTTTTGAACTCCCATTACCCACAGGTAAGCATTTATTTCAGTGAGGGTCAGAAGGGCTGGGAGGGAGCAGGTTTCAGTTACCCTGAAGGCTACAGCATGACTGGAAATCGGCCTCTATGCTAGGAGTTGACAGGTTACTGTTTAAAAAGAAGTCCCAACCAATGTCTCTTTTGGGGAGATGGAACATTAATCTGAGCCTCAAAATATGAGATATTCCCCAGTTTGCAAATGAACGCAGGATGTGTTTGCACAGCGACCGCCAAGAGAGCAGTATTATGTGGAGAGGAACAAAAAGACAAAGCTCCTCGCTCAATTCTGGGAGCTGATGGCTCTGCTCTCCCTGGGAGGCTGCCTCTGCACAGCTAATTACAACAGTAAAGGAGATGGGAAAGTGCCTGTGGGTGGAGCAGGCTTTCTTCTCCCCCAGGTTCCGCTCTGCAAAGAGCTGGTCTTTTGGTTTCAGAACCCTGGGGGCTGGTAGATGGGTTCTGTCAGGCCCAGCTGGACCAGGTATGGTCCCCTAACGTTGGGTCTCTGTTAGAGCACTATCTGTGTTAGGTTTGCAGCAGCCAAGTGTGTGGTGTGGGATGTTGCAGAGAGTGGAGGTGAGGTGGGGGCGGGATGCTTCTGGGTGTTAACAGAGCAAGGTAATCAACTCACATTGAACAGCATTTAGCAGTTTATAAGGCTTTTGTGTATCCCCTGCCATTGAGTACTCACATCATTTTAAAAATAAAGAAGTGGTAGCTCAGAAAGGGGCACTGACCTGCCATGAATCACAGTTACAAGAGGCTTTGCTGAGATTTTAACCTACATCTCATTCCAGAATCCATGCTCTTCTCATAACCCTGGGCAATTGTTGACGTCTTTCCTGATGTCTCCACGGAAAGGGGCAGAAGAGGGAAAGGGACAGACACCCCAGTGCTTCTTTTCTTTTCTTTTTTTTCTTTTTTTTTTTTTTTTTTTGAGTGCTGTAACATCATTGTAGCTCATAGTAACTTCAAATTCCTGGGTTCAAGTGACCCTCTTATCTCAGCCTCCGAAGTAGCTGGGACTACAGGTGCCCACCACAATGCCCGGCTAGTCTGTTTTTTATTATTGGTAGAAATGGGGTCTCACTCTTTCTCAGGTTGGTCTTAAACTCCTGAGCTCAAGCAATCCACCTGCCTGGGCCTCCCAGAGTGTTAGGATTACAGGCGTGATCCTATACACCTGGCTGCTCCCCTCTCTAGGCTAACAGCAGCTAACACGGACAGAGCACTCACGTGCTAGGGTCTCTGCTGAGCACCTTCTGTGGGAAGGAACTATTACTAGGTCATTTCAGAGAGAAGAAAGGTGCAGAGAGGTACAAGTAACTTCCTCAAGGAGCAAATGGTGAAGGCAAGATGGGGCACCTGTGTGGCAGTAACACACCACCTTCCATTCTCTGAACAACACAAAGCTTCACTTCCCCTCAAGCTACATGCACATCACGGGTTGGCCAAAGGGCCCTGCTGCACATGGTCACTGAGTGACCCAGCAGACAGACTCCACTATTACGAAGCTGTATCGTCTGGAATAAATGGGCTCTTGTCACTAAGGCAGGAGAAGAAAAGCCTGGAGGACTTCACACTAGCAATTAAACGCTTGGGTCTGGAAGTGACATGCCACTTCTGTTTATAGCACACTGGCCAAAGTAGTCAGATTGGCCTTGTCCAACAGCCAGCGAACTGGGAAAGAGAGAACCCAGTATCAGTAAGTATTGTTCCTGTCCCCAGAGAAGGCAGCCTGATTTCAGAATCCATACTATACTTCAGGACTTCCACAGGCTGAGCTAGCTCCCTCCTCCAGGTTTAATCCTTTATGGATGGTGTTTGTGGCTCTGCATCCTTCCCTCTTCCCTCCTCTCCCTCCATCTCTTTTCCTCCAAGTGCCCTTATTTTAAGAGGAAAGTGTTAATGTGTCATATACAAATCCCCGTGATCAAAGCAGAAGGTTATAATGAGATCAGTGAGACAGAGCTAAGCCATGGGACCTGGGGCGGGGGAGCAGGTGAGTAATGAGTCAGGCAAGGCTACCTGGAGGAGAGGGGCTTCTAGCTGAGCCCTAAAGATAAGTAAAATTCGGAAATGAGAAAGTAAAAGCAGAGAAAAGAGCTTGAGCCAAAGCACAGAGGCAGGGGGGTGCTGAGGCTGGGGCATACCACAGACAGGGCCTGCCTAATCCCCTTTCAGTCTATTGAAATACAGGGTAAGTGAGAGAAAGGGTGGAATGATTTGGGGCCACTCATGGAGAAATTTCAGGTTGGGTATGCAGCCTGTTTACACCTAGGCCTGCAGCTCCTGCCGCAGAAGACCTCACAAGGAAGGGTACCTTTTACAATTTTGTAAATCTAGATAAGCTGGTTGTGGGTTGTGTCATTATCACTTGTCCTTACATTGGGGGTGACTTAAGGAGAGGCTGGGGCTCCATCATAGGAAGAGGACTAATGCACAGGAACAAGCTCCCCTGGTGTTTCCTGTGGCTAAGGAAAGAGTCGCTTCAGGCCTTTGGAGCCTTGTGTTGTGCCCTGTACAACACTTTTGGTTTGTCACAAAGTACCTGCTGGCCCATCACTGGGCTCTGGGAATGCAGAGACGAATACGATATACCCCTAGTGGACGGACGGCCCTAGAAGCACCCACCGACCCCCCTGGCGGAACAGAATTCACCGAGGCCCCCATGTTTGTGCTGTCTGGTCTCTTCTCTGCTTGTTTCACTCTCTTCCATTTGCTTCCAGATCCTGTCTATTAATGTGACTTTTTCCGTGTCAGTGCAACTTACCAGGCGGTAGCCCCCAGATTCACCCTGCCTCTTGGCCTCTCATTCCCACCTGGGTTGGATTCACCTTGTGCTAACAAGGGGCTATTGGTCCTGGCCGCCTGTCTCTAGATTCCAGCCCCCACTGCACCCTGCCCCCTCCGACTGTGGCTTCTGGGTTGTGACCTCGTCTCTCTTGGAAATGGGTCGCATTATCTCTAAAGCATTTTTTCCAGCTCTTACAATCCTATCTCTGTCTCCAACTATGTTCTGTGTGTGCAAAAAAATCTTCAGTAAATTGTCTTGAGTCAGCTTGGTCATTAACTGCATGAGAAAAACAATAAACCCTTGTATTTCTCTAATGATTTATAGCTTTCAAAATCATTATCAGGGCCTGGTGCAGTTGCTCACACTTGTAATCCCAGCACTTTGGGAGGCCAAAGCAGGAAGATTATTTGAGGACAGGAGTTTGAGACCAGCCTGGACAACACAGCAAGACCTTACATCTACAAAAAAAAAAATTTTTTTTTAATTATCCAAAAACAATTTCAAGTATCCCCCCAAACAGTTGTATGAAACAAAGTGAAAGCTCTACTCAACTCAGGGAACTTAGGATTTCTTGGCAGGATGGCATCTGTGCACACACCATTGCCCAGATGTTCAGAGGTAGTAACTTTGCTTTCAATAAATGACACCACCCCTGCTCACATACCCACCCCAATTCCTTTGGGATCTGGATCCCACATTCAAACTCACCCCTTTCATATCCCCATAATCAGCTGTGGCACAGGACATTTGGTTGCTGTGTTCCAAAAGCAGGAAGCCTCTGGCTGTTTGTCCCTGAACTGCCATAATTGGCCTCAGGCTTCTGCAACAGTCACAAACTAGTGAGTAAAATGCATTTGCCCCATGGCCTAGAGGTGACACAAATATGTAGTTTCTGCAATCTCAATCCAAACCTATCTCTTTCCTCCAAACCAGGAAAGCTTTTTTCAATAACCAACTGCTAATGGATTAAATAACACAACATGGAACTTTTAAAAACATTTATATTTATATATATAAAAAAATTAAATATATATAATATATAGTGTTTGAGACTAAAAATATAGTACATAATATTTTAAAAAAAAGAAAAAAAGGCAGAATAGGAAAAAGGTGTGAGGGACACACAGATACACATTGCTAAAAATCTACGATGGTTTGTCCTAACAAAAATAATATTTGTTTTCTCTTCTCTTAATTATCATCATGGATCCATTTATTATTGGGGTTTGGGCAGAGAAAATTCAAATGGTGCCAGAAATGGCAATTGCAATCCCAAGAATGGCTGGGGTAGAAAATGTGACTACAGGGAGCCCTGGGCCTTTTTCTGGTGAAATTGTAGGCAGCAGGATCTTCTTGGTCACTACTGCCACCAAGATGAGGCTGAGTTTGATTGCACTGGCAATCTGGCTGCTCTCTCCCAGAGCTAGAATATTCCCAGGGGCAACGTCAGAAGAGCTCCAGAAGCCCACAGAAGAGCCCAGGGCCCACCCATGCTCAAAGGCCTGTGATCTGGGCCTTTGAAAAAGCCAAGGATGGGGACAACAGACTGATAGGAATGAACGATGGTTCTATGCGAACGGAGTTATTATTGTCATTATTTTTAAGGGCAGGGTTGTACCACAACTGCCCAGTATGGCCTGTAACTTCTGCCCAGCAATTATTTCTCCAGGAACAGGGCCTGGAGCTCCCTCACAGTGACGCAGGAAAATGGGATTTTGCCCCCAGCTCTAGTCCCCTCTTGTCAGCCCAGAGGGAGTGTTCGGACCCAGCAGAGACAGGTCAGCCAATGCCTTTCAGGAATTCTGACCTTGGGAGGAGAGGAAAGATACCCCGGGGGGAGGCCAAGAGAAAGGAATGGGATCTTTAAAAGCTAATTTGACAGTTTCTTCAGAAAAACATCCATCCTTCCAATCACATCCCCTGGTCTGTGCATGGCTGTGGGCAGTGCTTATCACAGGCACCAGGTCAGGAGCTCCACTCACCCCTTCCTAGGATTCTCAACATGCAGAATGGCCTAGAGAGGCACAGAGCAGTGACCAGGCTTAGACCAGACTAACATGGCAGGGAAGTCCTTGGGAGGTACCAGAATTCAGCCATGGGGACACGATTGTCCACATAGCAAAGAACAAGGACCCTGGCCTTCCTTTCTCCTCTTATGGCTTTGGCTTCATGAGAACTCTGTGACTGCACTTTGAGAGATCTAGAATTTAGGACACTGGCTTGGCTCTCCAAGAAGAGACCTTGTCTCACACAGAATCACAAGAGCCTCTTCAAGATTAGAATTTCTGTCAAAACTTCCTCTACCAGTTCCCCTTGCAAACAGCTCCTTCCCAGCAAGGTCAGCTGTGCTCATTCCCTATCCCTCGGGGCTGTAGACACCTAGGGCTGCTGGCTTCACTGCTGGATAAGGGGGATGTGCTGTCCAGGCCAAGGAGATAATCCTGACCACTGGGGTGGAGGGAGGCTGCCCCCATTTCCCCTACACCAGTAGGTGACTGAAATCTGGGTACACAGGAAAGAAAACGCAGCAGGCCCTGCCCTGGCAAGACACCCTCTGCACACCTGTCAGAATTATGGGGGGAGCAGCACGTGACCCAATAGCTACAGGACAACCCACATCATTTTGCTTTTAAGTTTAGGGTGTGCTCTTTGTTGCTGTTTGGGATAAAGGGGGGAATCCTTGGTGGGAATTCACACTTCTGACAAGAAAATGAAGCCCATGGTAAAAGCATTTCTGAATAGAAGCCTCTAGCCCTTATGCTAGGTGCTGGCTATTCCAGATTCCTTGTTAGGGATGGGCTATCTCCCCCATCCCCCACCAAGTGGATACAACAAATACAGAGCAGTTCTATTTTGGTGCAACTTTCCCCCTT
This sequence comes from Perodicticus potto, assembly GCA_963574655.1. NCBI lineage: Eukaryota > Metazoa > Chordata > Mammalia > Primates > Lorisidae > Perodicticus > Perodicticus potto. The sequence continues at coordinate 30,467 of CAUYRH010020995.1, read as the reverse complement.
CATTTTACAGGCCAGAAAATTAGAGGTGAGTTAACTTAAGAGGTCAGGCCAAGGTCACTGAGTTAACTCAAGGTCTCCTAATCCCCAGTGTCTAGATCACCAAGTATGAAGGAGGCACCACATCAGAGGATTCCAGCACTGGACAGCACAGCTCTGCAATCAAGGCCACTCCCCAGGACTGTTCCTACCAGGCAGGTGCCAGTACACATTCTGATCAGCGTGAGTTGTAGACAGCAGAGGCTGTCTTGCTCACTGATGCTTCCTCCTCTGTGCTGACCTATACCCAGGGGCCCCCATTCAGGTGTTAGGGAACAGAACACAAGGTAGCCCTGGGCCAGGCTCCTGCACCTTCAGCTGAGTTACCCAGTGACCTTGGGCCCCTCCTCACCATCATTTCAAGAGAATGGACTTAATAAAAAAGGGGGGAAATAGAATCGGGCCAAACCCAAATACATTTTTTTTTAAATATTCGTATTTAAAAACCCATCATCTATAAACTTGAAGTTTGGATCATCCATGGCTCTGGTTTCTATGAAAATAATCACAATTTGTATCCATCTGTGTGCACAGGAACCTGTATTCTTGACAGATCTTCCCACTGAGTCCTCACAAAGACTCAGCTGAAAGGAGTCAGCTTCAGGGGGAGTATAGCAGGCAGCCGGTAAATGCCTGTAGGGCCACTCCCTGGGAACCGTCCCTGCTGAAATGGGGGTGGAGGTCAGAAGCTGTCTGTGAGGCTAGAATTGGAGCTACTGGCTGCCTGGGTATTATATGGTTACCAGCAAAGGGATGTCTGGGAATGTCACCCCTCAGACACATCAGTAAGGGTGGTGATGGCCCGTGGCTGATGAGCATGTAACCCATTAAAGTGAACATGAGTAATGAACAGTGACCACCGAGAAAGGGCAAGGAACATTCTGGGAATCGCACCGAGGCCCCGCCTCCCACTGGATGTGCAGCCAGGAAGCCCGACAAGAGCCAACTCCAGACACTGCTTCTTGGGAAGGTCAGGCCAGGGTGGGGCAGAGGTTCTCTTTGGTCAGAGGTGACGGCTGGGAAGCGGTCATGTGGAATGTGTGTGGACGTGTGTGCATGTGGCATGGAGGAGGAATGGCCGTGGCGTGCCTGCAGCGCCCTTCCGCGACACTTTCTCCTGGTCAGCACTAGTTCTCCGGCAGGGCCTTTTCCAGGCCCACTACCTCTCTAGGTCCCCTCACTGCCTGTCCCCAACACCGTGACACCTGACAGTGCTTGTGAGGCTGACTAGTACCTGATCCCTGCACAGCCGCACATAGGGTGGGCCGTCCAAAGCTTGACGCTCAAGGCACTGAAAGTGGAAGAAGGAATCAGATTGGTTCAAGAAAAGACAGACACTTAACAAAGCACAACGTGTCTAAGGAGAACGTTTCCCCGCCCCCTGGAAGCTGCCTCTAACCAGTGGGTGGGTCCTCTGGCAGGGCAGCAGTCTGAGAGCAAGACCTTCACCTGCCCCTATCAGAGCAGCCACCTATGTGACAGGTCTCACCACCTGAACACATAAAAATGAATTCAAAGTGCTCAGACACTGAAAGGGCCGTAGAGGTTGTTAGGAACCTGGTGGAAAAGAACAGGAGCTTCCTTCCACTGGGACTTGTATTTCTTTTTCCCCAAATGAGGTTTTCATTGTTTTAGTTTTCTTTGAAAAATAGCCTATAGCACCCCACCCCTCTCCAGAGTAAAAGCCAGGAAGTGGGGCCCACTGGCGAGAGAGCAGGGTTGGGTGGCTCCCCCTAGCATCAGTTCTGGAAGTCGCTATGCAACAGTGGTCGCTGGCTCATCAGGACACGATCCTGACCTTTCTTTCTCCACCAGGACCCAGACGACTATCTGGCTGGCCCAGCGTAGGAAGAGGAAGGTGGAAAGTGGGCAGTGGTGCTGGAGACTCCTGACTCTCCTTGCACACTGCCAGGCAGCCAGGGTGGTTGGCATTTTGATCCCAGCTGAAGAAGAGCTGGATTTGAACTCGGTGCCAGGGCTTTTCTGTAGACAAGAGCTAATGTAAATCCCAGGTCCCTTCTGCAGTCCCCTGAGGAGGGACAGATGCACTGAGGGCACGGATGCACATAGGAGAGGGACTGGCTGGGCTGTTGTTTTCCACCTGCTTCTGCCAGAACCACCCACTCCCATGCTCCATGTCCCCTGGGTCAAAGTCTGCCACCCCATGTATTTATGGGGAGACCAGAGGGATGGGATAGGAAGGGAATGTTAAAAAGTGCCCCCTCTGCTCTTCCCCACCTTTACATTCCCTGTCCCTTTCCTGGGGTCAGGCAAGAGCAGGTCAGAAGAGACACAGCCTCCCGAAGAAGAGGGAAGGGCAGGCCCAGGAGGCTGGGGCATGCACAGAGCACCATCCTCGAGACGGGGTGTTTCTGGGAGACCTGCTCCCCACCTGTCATGGCAGAGGAGGAAGGCTGGTCCAATAAGGGAGCAATGAGCAATGCCCCTGAATATCAGGGAACAGCTGTGACAGCCTTCTCCTCTGCCTCGCAGAGATGCCCCGCGAGGCTCTGGCCCCTACACGTGAGTCTGCATGCGCTGCTGGAACCGCTGGCCATAGTCCGAGTGCTGGGAGGTGTAGGAGAACCGAGTGGCCGTGGCATACTTGCCGATGGGATCATAAGCCTCATATGGGGTCCGCTCCAAGCCAGAGGGCGGGGCTTGGGGGTAGCCCAGCCGGTAGGTGGGGTACCCCGCTGCCCCGGGAAAGGGGTGGGAGTTGAACTTCTCGTAGTTCTCGTAGGACAGCTGGCTGGTGGTGTCAGTGCCAGCTGGGGCGGCAGGGCCAGGGGGTGTGGGCTCAGGGCCGTAGTCAGAGGTGGGGGCCCTGCTGTAGGTGTTGAGCTGGGCATAGCCGCTGGAGTGGGAGAGTCGGGAAGAGGGGCGGCCATCGAAGCGGGTAGGGCCAGGGGCACGGTAGTCAGCATAGAGCACGGCTCTGGAAGAGGGGCGGTCTTCATGGGCACGCACATTGTAGTAACCATTGGTGGGGTCCTGGGGCGACGAAAGAAGCAGATGGAGGTGGCACTCCCTCTTGGGCAGGGATCAAGTCTCATTACAGCCTTCCTGGCCTCCTCCTCTGGCTCTCCCGTGTTCCCACCTAGCACCACTGCACTTCCTCACACACACCTGGCTGTGCTCCCCACACATCTGTCCTCACCTCCACCCACAGGCCCTCAGAGCCCGGGTCCCCACCAGCCCCCGGGGCCCTGACCCCTTCCCTTTCTCACCTTCATCTCATACTCCTCTCGGGTGTCCATGGTGTCACAGCGCAGGTCCTGCTTCAGATCCACGTCATCCTTAAAGGACTGCAGGGCAGCAGGAGTGGTCATCAGGAGATGGAGCACTGCTCACCGTCCCCCCCCGCCCCCCCCACACACACGCAGAGGCCACCTCCTCATGGGAGAGGCCTTGGGTCAAGGGCAGACCCGAGTTCTGTGTCCCCTCCCAGAATGGTCTTTGGGATGTGGTGGGAAGGGACCAGATCTGGTTTGAGCACTAGTTCTGTGGCTAACATGGAACATGGCCTCGGGCGACTGGTTCTTTATCCTTGCAATGAAGTGGTTGGACTAGAAAATTCCTAAGCATTTCCTATTCTCACACTCTATGGGGAAAAGATGGGGCAAAGGATGGCCATGGAGAATCCCCACTGTCCCCACCTTCCCTGTTCTTTGTTGGGGGAAAATTACCCTGGGAGAATGTGTATAGTATGACCAGTGTGGGCCAGCCAACCAAGGGAAGGAAGAGTGTCAACAGTCATTAGCGGGCTGGAGTGATGCGGGTCCCAGGCATGTGAAGGGGCAGGACCCTCACCGAGTAGATGGCCTTCATGACCCGGGTGGCTGTGGACACACTGGTGGTATCATCCTCCCGATCAGAATGCATCGTGAGTGGCTCTCGGTTCACTGTCTCCACTTTGATGTCCAGCTTCCTCAAGGTCACATCCTTGCGACCTGGGACAAGGAGAGGTAGCCTGGACCTGGTGCTTTCTGCTGGCCTCTGCAGTGGCTGCATCTGGTCCCTCTGAGCTGGGAGCCCAACTGCCCACCCGGCCATCCATCCCAGGCGCTGCCTACTCTTGGGGGGGGCTGTCTCTTGTGGGTCCCAAACTCACTGCCTTTGCGGCGCCGGTAGAGGAAGAACACCAGGGCGATGAAGAAGAAGATGAGCAGGATGCTCGCACCGATGGTGGCCCCGGCGATGACGCCCACAGGTAACACCTCTTTGAATTGGGGAAGAAAAGGAGCAGGGTGAGGACGGAGCCCAGCGGGGAGCGGCAGGCCAGGCCACAGCTGTGGTGGCAGCCCTGGCTGGCGTGCAGGGTTCAGTGTCCGCTGAGTCTGTGGCCGTGCAGGGTTTAAGTCAAGGAGATTTCAGAAAGGTCTGGGTTGCAGGTGGGTTTAGGTCTCTGCTTCAACTCAGTCAGAGTTGAGGGCATGATCTGGTTTCATCCTTGGAGTGGGGTGTCAACTTGATTGTGGCTGGGTCTGTCTACCCTTCTACTTTAGCCCATCTGCTGTGAGGTTTGGTCCCTCCTTCCAGGACTGGGCTCTTATTTATCAGCTGTCCCCAAACTCCAATCTGCCATCTGTGTTCCCTACCTTGTTTACCACCTTTACTGTCCAGACCTTTGTGACCATCCCATCTGCACCTGCCCACCCAGGGCTCAAACCATCTTCCTGGGTCCCTGTCTGCTTTCCAGAGCTGAGGACTCCTCCCCTCTCTTCCTTGCAGTCCCAGTTGAAATGAATCCAGATCCTGCTGACAAGTCTCCCTCTCTGAGAACCTCCCTCATGGAGCCCAAATTACTTTTTACCTTCTGCTTCCCCATACATTGCTGGCTTCCTCAGCTAGGAAAGAACTGGTGGGATACCATCATTTTCCATGGGATTCCCCATCTCCTGTATTAAATAGCTAGTTCTCAAAAAACGAGACAAAATTGCTACTGTTCCTTCATCAGACATGACAGCCTCCAAAAGCCAGAGGTCTCATCATGCTAGAGGAGTCTGAAGAGAGGGAACATGTCTCTCCTATCAGAATAAGAATGCTTGAGAGGTGGGGGAGCCAAAACTTACTGAGCACTTACTACATGCCAGGCATTTTGTAAATATCCTCCTATTTAATCCCCACAACCACCTAGTGAGAGAGGAGAAAGGTAGTGTTGCTTCCTTCTATAGTTCATTTGATTTTCCCCATCTGAATTCATTATCCCCTCTCTGTAAGTTTCTGCACTAAAATGAGTTTCTTGAGGGCAAGAACTGTGTCCGTTCATAGCTATTCTCGTAGCCCCAAGGGCAGAACCTGGCACATAGCAGGTGCTCCGTAAATGTGAACAAAGTGAGCAAATGTCCCTAGGTGAGTACCGAGGCAGGTTCTGAAGGGTAGGCCCACTAGTTCTCTCCCTCTGTGCACTGCCCCCAGGAGAAAGAGGGAGCAGAAACCCCAGCCTGCCCTGCCCTCCACACGGCACCCAGCATCACCAGTTACCTCTCTCTTCCAGCTGGATGATGGCTGTGCCTGGTCCGAAGCTGTTCCAGGCAGTGCAATTGTAATGTGTCTGAAAGTCGGCCTCCATGACGTTGTTGATGGTGAGCGTGGACAGCACCCCGCTGCCCGAGTTGGTCCTCTCCACTGTATAGCGCTCCAGGGTACCTACCTCCAGGAAGTTTTCCTTCCATGCCCAGGCCTGGGGTGGGAAGGACAGGAAGGAGGTAAGTAAAGGGCAGGGGGCAGAAGCATATGCTCAGGTGTCACCTGAATCACCTGCAGGGAACCCCTGACCTATGTGGTGTGTGTGTGCCCAGCTCAGCCTGACACTCACCCCAAGTCTGAAACAAACTTGAGTCACACCTGCTGCCTCAAACCAATGGCCTTGAGTCTCCATTCATGGAGCAGCAGAGGCTCCCTACATGGCTGATACCAGATTTACCTGGGGAGACTCTTTAAAATGTAGATTCTTGGGGCTTGTGTCTTAAATATGGATCTTCAGGGGAGATATTTACTTTCACAATGATCCCACGTGCTGAGAACATCTGATACAATGGACCGACATCGGGGAGCCCCAGCCCTGGGAAAAGCTCTGGATTGGGACTCAGGAACACCCGGCCCTGTGTGCCCTCCCTGTCCCTCTCTAGGCCTCATTCTCTTCATCTGTAAAATGAGAAACCCAGCCGAGCACTAGACAATGCTTCCAGCTCCGACAGTCTGTGATTCTAACTAAGCATAGCTCAATCTTCAAGCTAACCATTAGCCATCCCACACAAACCTGCCTGGCTGTCTCTGGAGACCCATCCACAGACACTCAGTAGGAGCAGAAACAGAGAGGGGCAACCCCAGACCCATCTGTCCCTGACATCTCAGCCAGGGCATCCTGCCTATGTGTCCCCTTCCCTCAGAGTGGAGCCCAAGGTGGGGGGCAGCTGAGAACTGGCTCCTTTCCAAGCTCTGCAAAGAAAGCCCCCTGGGAGCTGAGCCGCCCCGGCGACCGTGGTAATGAAGTGTCCCTGGGCAGCCCTGGAGTTAGCCAAATGGTCATTAAATGTGATGAGGGGTTTGACGGTTAATGGTCACGGAAGGAATTAATGGCTCTTGGTGTAGGGGTGGAGGAGAAGGGAGGGGGAGAGTGGTGAGGCGCTGGTGGGAGGAAGGCAGGAGAAGGGAGCAAGGAGTGGGGCTGAGGACTGAGGAGGAAGGGGACAGAGAGGAGGGGAGAAGGATGGGAGGGGAGAGTGTCAGCCTGGAGGAAGTTGGGACTGAGATGGGTCCGGTGAGGCCGCCCCTCATTACTTCTCATAGCCACCCTTCCCACCCCATGGAAGCCATGGCATCTGCTGGACACAGGAGGAAATTGAGGCTTCAAATACACTGAGTCACACGGGCTCAGGCCACACAAGTAAGGGACAGGAAGACAGAGAGGCAGAAGATTAGAATAGAAAACGGTTGTGAGACTGAGGGAGCAAAACCAGGGAGGTGAGAGGGGTGGGCCTGAGCAGAGAGTCAGGGTGGGCTGGCTGTCCCCAGGAGGCCCCAACTCACTATGCGGTCGGGGGGCGGTGTGCTCCCAATGAAACACTCCACCTTGCCGCCGTCACCCCGGACAGCATACTGCACCGCCTCGCTGGAGATAATGGGGGGCCCTGTAAGCAAGAAGACACAGTCAGGGTCGACGAGGACCCACAGCACCTGCCCACCCTGGCCCTGGCCACCCCTCAAGCCACTCACCATTCACGTAAAGTGGCACCTCCCGTTCAGCCACTCCAATTCGAGGAACAATGGCGCGGCAGATGTAGGTGCCGGCATCTGCCTGAGTCACCGACTTCAGCAGCAGCTGGTTACTGTTACTCAGGACCTGGGCAGAGAGAGCAGCCTCGGGTGGGGAGCCAGGAGGCCTGGACCCCTAGGTCCATGAGGGCCCCCGCATTGCAGGCATTGGAAAGAAAGCAGGAAGGGCCACAAGTGAATTCCCAGAAGGGAAACGAGCTCCCGAGTCCATTTGATCCACGCCCTGACCCTAAACGTGTTGGCACATAAGCACACCATCTGTGCAATGGTGGGCAGGGATGTGGTGGAGGCCAGAGAGGGCAGGTGCAGGCTGCAGTCATTTTTAGAGGATGCAGCTTCTTCTGTTCCAGTATTTTTATTGCCAAAAGAGGTAGGACCATTTTCCTCTGAAATTCCTCTTCCCACATTTCTGGCCCAAACTCACTAGCAGGTCCCTGTAGAATGTAGGGAATGCCCAAGCTTCTCCACCGCCCCATGCAGCATCACTCACCAGCCCTTTGCCTCTGCCCACCTCCCACCACCTGCTCCCTCTGCCTCCAAACTGCCCCACTGCCCTTCTCCTCCAAATCAAGACTCTAGAAATATCTCAGGTTAAATGCGAAAAACTGAAAAATTTCCTTTCTGTGCCCCTCCCTCCCAGCATTCAGCACAGGCACCAGGGATCTTACCATGTTTGAGTCCTTTTTGGTCCAGGTGAGAGTGAGAGGGGGATTCCCAACCCAGACACAAGTGAGGGTCACATCAGAGCCAATGTCTGTGGTTGTGGGTTTGGGGTCAACCACAATCCGGGGGGCAACTGAGGTAGAAAGAAGCCACTCATGAGTGTCTCAAGCTCATCGGGGGTCACCCCCTGTCCTGACCTGCTGCCTCCCACCTGAGGAGCCCCCCCACCCAGCTGCTACAGCCAACCCCTGTCCTTGCCTTCCTGTTACTCACAGTGGACGTTTACTAGGGTGCTGACATTGGTGCTCCCCACTTTGTTATGAACCTCGCAAGACACAGGCTCCGTGAAGAAGGAGTAATCGACGTTTGTCTCATAGCGACTCTCATGGGCATCTTCAATCAAGAAGCCCCCCTTGGCCCACCTGGGGAAGGAGGAACCAGGGAAGGGGTCAGGGCTCGAACCCTCTCAACTAACTCCAGTGGCACTAGTCCCAGCACCCACCAGCCGCAGGACCTGTCCAGCACCACACCCCCAAGCACCACCGGCCCCTAACCCCACACCTGTAGCCCAGGATCTCGGGGTTGGCCGTGGCCTGGCATGTGAAGATGACACGCTCACCCTCCTGTACCGTCTGTGGCTCAATGGACAGAGTCACTGTGGGAGGGTCTGCAAAGCAAGGGACAGGGAGTCAGGTCTTTTCTGTCCTTGTTTCCAAGCACATAAACTCAGACCTCACCACTCAGGGAGGATCTGGGAATTTGAGTTTGCAGTGTACCAGCTCTGACAGATAAGACATCTTCCTCTCCTTTTCCACAAGGAGCCTCTAGGGCATTGGGTTAAGGTGACCACCAAGGATGGTACTGAAGGACAAATTATCCACGGAATTAATGACCTACAGTGGCCACTAGGTGTCAGTGTGGGGTTGCCTAGATCATACAAGAATTGGGAGGGGTGCCCCAATGGCTGCCACACACCACAGTTCCCACGGCAGTGAGAATCGCTTGCACACCTGTCAGGTAAGCACACTCCATGGTAGACACTCTCACACTGTATCTCCTTTAATGCTCACAAACCCGAGAAGCAGGTACAGGACCATAATCCCTTCTCTGACACCCATGGGACTCAAGGCATTTGAGGATTTGGAACTATTCATATTTTAGAAATGTAACACTGTGCACAGACCATGCAGCACAGCCCACAGTCACAAACGTTACGTTCTGCAGTGTAATATGCAACGATTAGGTTTAATAAAGGCTTATCAAGAGCCTGTGGATAAGGGAACACAGGCCCAGGTTTTACCCTCTGTGAGTACGCAGAATTGGGAACTGAGGCTCAGGGACATTAAATCATTGCCCCAAATCACATGGTTTACTCCAGGACCACCAGACTTCACAGCCAATGCCTCTTCCACCAGCCTTTGGTGCCCATGGTTCAAAACCAGATAGTCTGAGAGGAAGTGAGCGTCTGTCCTGGGGCCTTGGAGAATGGTCACTCTGTGCTTCTCAAAAAGCGATCTGCAGTCCCCTCCCTGCCCCCACTCACGGTGCACGTCAAGCTCGATGGACGTCTCCTTGCCACTTGGGATGGCCTCGTTCATGCTGCGGCAGGTGAAGACACGCCCGATGTCCAGGTCCGTGGGGTTGATGAGCAGCTGGCTCACGGTGGTCTCCCTCTTCCCATCCTTTAGCAACTCCTGAACCAGGGTGGGAGACGTGATCAGCACAGAAGCCACTCCTCTGCCCCAACTCACAGATAGACTTGGGCTGGAGGGGTACTTTAACCAAAGTTTGGCTCCTTTTCTTCCTCCCAATATCTTCTCCATGCTTTATTTTTTTTTTTTTACAGTAACAGGCTATTTTTTATATTTATTCATTCTAGAGAAAGGGTCTTGCTATGTTGCTCAGGCTGCCCTCCAACTCCTGGGCTCAAGTGATCCTCTCACCTCAGCCTCCCGAGTAGCTGAAACTACAGGTACGTAGCACTGTGCCCAGCTCACAGATTATCTTTTAGAGCAGTTTTAAGTTTACAGAAAAAAATGAGCAGAGAGTACAGAGTTCCCAAGTATGCACCGCTTCCACTTCACAGTTTCCCCCATTATTAGCATCTTACGTAAATGTGACAAATCCCTGAGGGACCAACATTGGTAAGGACTGATATTGGTAAAGTATTGCTAAGGGAAGCCCATCATCTCCATTAGAGTGCACCCTTTGTGGGCCCAGCACAAGTCCCTCCCCTTTTCGGAGGTCTTCCTCAGTCAGCCTCCGGACTCCCTCCAGGCCTATACTTGTGCCCCTTACAGCCATCTGTCCTGCACACGGCTCCAGGCACACCCAGCCTCACTCCCAGGCACTGTGTAGGCTCTAGTGCTGGAGCTCCTGCTAAACCATAAACTCCTTGAGGGTGAAGAAGGGATTCACAGCTCAGCTTCACACTGGCTCAATGACACCCAATCTGAGGTTGCCAAATATAGTCACAGGATCCCTCAAGGTGTTTTCCATGTTGCAAACTACCTAAGAGATGCTATATTAATAACCGAGGTCCTGCTTTTTGACAGCCACACACACATCTTTGCTGGACCAGATCAGCACCAGGCCAGAGGAGGGACACCAGCTCCCTTCTGCTTTTCTATGTTTCATCATCTTCAGTGAACATGAGAAAAGGGGCTGGGTGGCAAAAGGCCACTAAGAAATCAACCTGTTTAGTTGCCAAAATATTTCAAAATATGTAGCCTTACTGGGGAAAAAACAACAGAGGTCAGGATCACTGAAGACAAATTATCATTTGTTGAATGGTATAACTCAGGCCACAGAAAAGTGAACTGTCCAAGGTCACACAGCATATTAAAGGCAGAGCTAAAATAAAGCCAGAGTTCAGGTAACTCCCCGGAGTTGCAGCAAGGAACACAGGTGAACCCCTCTGTCCATGCTGAGGATGTCCCTGCAATGCCTAGCAGGGGGCTGGGTATAGGTGTGTGTGCCCACAGCTGGCAGGAAAAAACTCCAAACAGGTAATCCGGATTTTCATTTCAGCTGTCCTGTCCACTCTGCCATGGGACCCTAGGCAAGTCACTGAATGCCTTTCTCTGCCATAGCTCCCTCATCTGTAAAGTTAGTACAGCAGCCCATTTCCCATGTCTTCATTGTGACCATTGGGCCGATCAGATGCTAAAGGAGGGCAGTATAAGTGACCAATGCAGAGCAAACACAGTCAGACCCAGGTACAAATCCCAGCACTGCAGCTTGCAGCTGTGTGACCCTGGGCAACTTCTCCAAGCAGTTTCCTCCTTTGTGAACAGGAAGTTAACACCTTCCTTCATGTGACTGCCACAGGAATTCAGACGGTCCATAAAGTGCTTAGGGCTGGGTACAGGGGCTCACACCTGTAATCATAGCACTCTAGGAAGCCGAGGAGGGTGGACTGTTTAGGCTCACGCGTTTGAGCCCAGCCTGAGCAAGAGTGAGACTCTGTCTCTACTAAAAATGAACAACTGAGGTAAGAGGCCTTGCATACAACTGGAGCTGCTTAACCCATGGCAGTTACTATTATTCTCAGTCTCTGCTCAGCTACTGAATGGCACCGTGAACCTGGGAATTCACTTCTCTGGGCCTCAGTTTTCCCAACTGTATAATGAGTGGGTTGGACCATATGGCCTCGAAGGCTGCTTCTGTGTCCCGGAGTCTACAGTGAAACCCCCATGGGAGAGGAGAGGTGAGCTGAAGGCCAGGCCCAGGAGGAGCCCGGGGACAGGCCAGAGCTCACCGTGGTAGCCACAGCACCCTCCTGCTGCGTCCCATCCCTGAACCAGATGATGGTGGCTGCAGGCTTAGCGTTGAAGGCTCGGCACGTGAGGTTGTGAGGGGTGCCTGCCTGCAGCAGGATCACAGGGCCTCCATCAATCCTGGTGTCCTCTGGGGGGACTGTGGGAGAGAGCAGAGCAAGATCAGCCTTGATGACCATCTCCGCCCTTGAATGCCCACCTTTTGGCAGGTTAGAGGCACTACCCTGGCCCCTAACTCACAATCTGTCTCCCTTGTTCCTGTGGTGGCTTTGCCCTGGGTCCTCAGCTTGAGAGCTTCCCCAGGCCCTGTCAGCTCTCTTATCTTGTGCTGCTTTGGGGTGCTACCTGCCCCTGGCGTTGCTTGAGCCATATAGAAGAGATGGTGTGGGTGGGGGAGAACCCAGCTCAGGAAAGGGCTGCACTATCAAGAGGCCTGTGTACAGCTCATACTGTCCAGGACCTGGCCCCCAGCCAGGAAACCTAGTACCCTCCATGGACTTTCCTACAGCAACCCTTCCTGCCTTCTCCTCTGCCCTGCAGCAGCCAGATGAGCAAGCCTATGACAAAGGCCTCCATGTCATACAGCTGGCAGGTCATTTTCCCAAGAGCACCACTAAGACTGTGCCACTGTCCAGCTCAGGCACCTTCAGTGGCTACAACTGCCTAGGGCATGAGTTCCAGGTACCTCTGCCTCCTGTCCAAGGGTCCTTTAGCCAAGACCTTTACATTTCTCACCTCCTTGTCTTTGCTTCTGCTGTATGTTCCATGCGGCATGTCCTTCCTATACAGCTTCTGCTGAACTGCTACCCATCCTGTTCAGACCCCAGCTGACACACAAGACTTTCCCTGCCATCTCCCCACCCCCCTCCCAGCCAGTCTCTCAGGGCTCTTTCCACCAACTACCTTGGATTTGGGTTACATGTAACAATTAATCTATTCCCACCCCAACCAAAACTGCTATCCCCTGGAAAAACAGGGACTCTGTCTCACTAATATTATGGTCACCAGTGCCTAGAATGCAACCCAAGGAGGCTCCTATTAAGTGCTTAAGGAACTGAACTGATCAGATATCTGATGCTAGCAGATAGGATGGCCTCTCCCTGCCCTATCTCTGCAGGCTTTCCAATAATATAGTGAACCAGACCTCAAGTCCCCCGAGGGCAGAGGCTGCTTCTTACTTTTCTTTTTTCTTTTTTTTTGGCAGGGCTGGGTTTGAACCCGTCACTTCCGGCATATGGGGGCTGGCGTCCTACTCCTTTGAGCCACAGGCGCCACCAAGGCTGCTGCTTACTTACGCTTAAACCCCCTATGTCTAGCCCTGAGCTTAGGTGGTCACAGATGCTCTGAGATATTTGCTGGGTTAATGAAGGAATGACTGATGATATAAAGGCAGAAGGACTTAGATTATAATTTTTCTGGTCCACCCAGTATTCAACCAGAAATGAGAAGGGATTTTTCTCATCCCTTCCTGGGAAAGACAAGAAACACTTGGAGGGAGCTTTCCAGAGGGAATCCTGGAGGGCAGACGGACCCTGGGAGGCCTGTGGAGCTCAGTGGTGGGCAGGACTGTCCTCGAGTCTATGAAATGAAGGCCTCTGTGCTAGGGTTTCCAGCAGATAGAAACTGCTTGCAGCCTGTCCTAGCGTTCTGTTCATCTTGTGTGTGCCAAGTAACATAGTGGGATAAAAAAAAAACCTAGACTCAGGCTACCCTGCTACAAATCCAGGCCATCTTGTTACCTGTTGTGTGATCTTGGGTGAGTCTCTAAAATCACTGGATCTTAGTCTCTTCATCAGAGACAGAATGCCATGTGAAGGTCAAACATGACACTGTGTGTAAACTGTCAGAGGCAAGGCACCTGTGACATAGATTATGTTAGCTTTGCTGCTGGGCTAAGGAACAGCAGTGGCTCTGACTCCTCCCTGGCCACTCATTCCTTGCATCCCCAGTTCCTCCTCCTTCATCCCTGGGGTATTTGGTTCCAGTGCCAGACGGGTGAAGGTTTGAAAAAGGGGGTGGTAAGCAGCTTCAGAAGTAGAAAACGGTGGAGAGAGATGGATAAAGAGCCACTGTTCAGGGTCCCTGGTTTGCCTGGGGCCCTCTGAGGTCCCACCAGGAGGGAGGTCCTGGGTGAGCACAGCCCTGCCGAGAAGCTATGCCAGATGTGTGCCCAGACGTAGAGTCCCCGAGGGCAAGGCATCGTCCCCCCTGCCCCTGTAGGGTCTCCCCTTTCCCCTTGTTCAGGCAAAGACCATCCATCTGTCACCTCTGTCACCAGCCCACCTTTCTCTACAGTTTTTCAAACTCTCTGCCCATCCTCCGTGAGCCCATCCCTGCCCTCTATCTGGGGCAAAGCTGTCGAGGTATCTGCTCAGTCAGCTGTTGGAGGGCAGGAGTCCAGATGTGCTTGTGTTTGTGAATAAGAGTTAACGATTTGTGCCTTAAGCTTGCACATCAATACGTCCAAGTGCCCTTTGCCTCAGTTTCCTTGTTTGTAAAATTTCAAAAATAACACTGACTCGTCCTCTTTAGGGTTGTTATTGTAGAAGTGAAACAAGAACCAAGAATGTGAAGCCAACTGAGAACTATAAAGTGATGGATGATGACGTTTCTACCATCACTGGAGGGTCGCCTGGTGTTGGCCAAAGTGCCCCCCATATGTGCTTTCATCTTACCCTCACCATGAACTATCTTCATTAACTCTTTCACAGTAAATACATTAACCCCAGTTTACAGATGAGGAGCTGGGGCTCAGCCTGAGCAGGCAGAGCAAATGGCTCAGAGGCAGGGGGGTAAGCTAAAGGGCAGAGCTGGGGTGTGGGGTAGAGGCCTGGCCCCCTTGACCCGGAGCCATGCTCCTCTCCATGGCCCTCCAGCTGTTTACCACTGGGAGTGCTGGGGCGTGCCCCATCTGCAGATCTGTATTACATCTGTGTACAGGGAGCCTCCCAAAGCCCCATCGTAGGGAGAAATGGGAGAGGACATTCTGTAAAGAAGGCTGGGGCACCAGGGAGGAGGGAGTCTGTGTGGCCAGCACTGTGCAGGAAGGCTGGCACCAGCCATTGGGCACGGCTCACTCCTCATCTCCACCCAGCCTGGCCTCTAGATCCTGCTGCCATAAGCAAAGCCCATAGGCAAGCGGGCAAGCAATAGGGAATGCAGAAAATGTCCCACCTTTGCACTGCCTCAAATGGCAGGGTTTTTGAGAGTCTAAGGGAGAGACAAGGAGGGGAGAGAGCAAGAAGACACACCAGTTACACTAACCGGCCACCCTCCCTCTGGGCTCTGTCATTCTTCTCGGCTCCACCACTCTCGGGGCTTCTCCCTGCCCCTCTCCTCCCTCTGAGCCTTAAGGCAGGGTAGTGGGGTCCACCCCTCCCTACCTACCATGCCCTCAAACAAGGCAGTCGCCCTGCTCCTGAAGCTCTCCTTCACTGACCTGTGCTCTTTCTAATGAGGCACTCCCCATCTAGAATTCCCACTATATCCCCCTCTTCCAGGAAGCCTTCCTCGTTGGACCAAGCCACTGCCTGCCTTTAGAAGCCCATGTTCTGACAGCATCTCAGGACTCAGTTGGCTTTTCTTCATCTTTCTCCACCTCTGTCTCTGACCCGGGTAGGAGAGAGAAAAGGAGTATCAGGGACCCCTGTTAGGATGACTGCTCTCCAGGGCAGATGCAGCACCTTCCAGGTCCAAAACAGAGGCAGTTAGGGAGGAAGAAGAGGGAGAAAGCTTCCTAAGCATGTTGTGGTCCCCAAAGAGTGCCTGGTCCAGCATGGGCTGACACTCGCCCTCAAGAGATGGAAGGCCGTGTCCTGGTACCCATGTCACCCTTTAACGCCTGCTCTCTAACTTCAGCCCACTCCTTGCTAATCCCCCCTATTTTAAGTCCTAGAGAGGAAATGTCAGCCATCCACCCGCCTGAATCCCAATCCCCCAGGGTCTTTCAGCTGAAGAAGTGGGCCGCTGGGTCCCTCTGGCCCTCTCTTGTTCTGACGCCTCATATTTGCCCAGATGTCACAGTTTACAAGTCCCCGTGCAGCAAAGCAGCAGTTGCTAAGAAAAGGCTGGTGTCATTTCACTGTGTTACCAATGGGAAAACCCATGCCATAAGGACGCCACCTCCTCATGGTCACGGTGCCAGAATGGCCCAGGGTCTCCTGAGCCCAGCAGTCCAGGACTCTTCCAGCTATGCTAGGATGGCCTGTCACATCCTCTCCTTCCTTCCCCACAGAAACAACCTCGTGTCCAGGCTCACTCAGCTCAGCTCCTCTCTCCTTCCTCCCAGCCATCTCAGAGTCTCCCCCTAACTCTGGTATTTCAAGTTAGGGGGAGAAAAAAAGAGAGAGAGTAGAGGCAGCATAAAAGACAGGGGGTAGAGTCGGTGACAGAAGGCAGAGGCACAGAGAAGCCTGAAGCCTGCGGGGATGAGGCCCAGGAAGAGGCGGCGGGGGCTGGGTGGGCAGGGTGGACAAGGGGCTTGCAAGCCCTGGCCTCATTCCGGCACAGTGTGGGAGAGAGTCCCTTCATTATGCAAGTGGCCTCAGGGGTTACCATAGAGGGACATCTGCTCAGTCCCACTGTGAGCGGGTAGCTGCCAGGCGCGTGGCTTCTGAGAGCCAGCCCTCCTACAGTGCCACCCGGACACAGCCCCAAGCCCATCCATTCCAGCCCTGCTCCCAGCTCCCTGGGGAGGCCCCTGTTGAATCTAAGAGGAGGGTGAGGCCCAGGGAGGAAAGGAAGTGGCTGCGGGGAAGGGGGTGGAGAAGCAGCCGGGGGCCCTGCCAGGCTCTGAGGCAGCAGAGGGAGCAGAAGGAAGAAAGGAGCGGCTCCCTCACCAACCAGCCTGTCAGCCAGGACAGCCAGGGCAGGTTTCCGTCACCCCACACTTCCTTGCCTTGCAGCTTTGTGTCCAGAAGCTGAAAGCCCTGTCCTTGAGGGGCCTGGGCACAGGCTGGAGCAGCAAGGATGCCAGGCCTTACACAGCCTGCACATCCCACCAGCTGAGGTCATAGCTGATGACCACATCCCTGCTACATATCTGTTTATTTAGAGACTAAGTGTTACTCTGTCACCCTATCTATCTATGTATCTATCTATCTGTCTGTCTGTCTGTCTATCTATCTATCTACACAGTCTTACTCTGTCACCCGTGTTAGAGTGCCATGGCATTAGCCTAGCTCACAGCAACCTCAAATTCCTGGGCTCAGGCAATCCTCCTGCCTCAGCCTCCCAAGCAGCTGGGATTACAGACAACTACCATAACACCTGGCTATTTTTTTAGAGACTAGGTTTTTGCTCAGGCTGGTCTTGAACTCCTGGACCCAAGATATCCACTTGCCTCAGCCTCCCAGAGTGCTGGGATTGTAGGCATGAGCCACCAGGCCCCACCTCCTTGCGTTGTTCTATTCTCCCTGGACTTAGCTTTGGGAGAAATTTAAAGAAGGAGCTGGGGCTCGGCACCTGTGGCTTAACGGGCTAAGGTGCCAGCCATGTACACCTCAGTTGGCGGGTTCGAATCCAGCCCGGGCCCGCCAAACAACAATGACGGTTGCAACCAAAAAATGGCCGGGTGTTGTTGTGAGCACCTGTAGTCCCAGCTACTTGGGAGGCGGAGGCAAGAGACTCGCTTGAGCCCAGGAATCGGAGGTTGCTGTGAGCTGTGATGCCACAGCACTCTATCCAGGATGACAGCTTGAGGCTCTGTCTCCAAAAAAAAAAAAAAAAAGAAGGAGCTAGGAGGGAAAACCAGGGAGACAGTGGGAGAGCAGGGTGGAGATGAGGCCAGCAACAGAGAGGAGCTGTGACACTAAAGAGGGAACTGGAGAGTTAGGGCTCAGCACCGAGGGGTACTAGGTCATTACTTAGCACAGTGAGCTTGGCCCTCCGGGAGCGCAGGGCAGCCTCCGTGGCCTGGCACTCGTAGGAGGCGTCATCAGAGAGCTCGGCGTCTGTGATCTCCAAGTTGTACTGCCCGGCGTCCGCGGAGCCCACGACCCGGTACCGAGGCCAAGCTGCAGAAACAAAAAGGGTGAGGCACAATCTTGGAACTGGGTCACTCCTATGCCCACCCCTCATCCCCTGCCAGGGGCCACACAGATCCCCAGCCCCATCCTGGGACAACACTGGCAAGTGAGAGGGTGAGATTCCCCAACACAGATGCCTGCTGTCACAACCCCCCAGGGTGAGGCTGGGAGCACAGAGCTGGAGCCGTGGACAGGAGGAACCAGAGGAGGCGCCGAGGGAGCAGGTTAAATCTCTGAAGCTGTTTGTAGATACATGTCTCTCATAATAACAGAAAAGAAAGCGGAGGGAAAAAAGGCAGACAGCGGGGAGAAAAGAAGGGGAGAGAGGGAGAGCACGTGGATGACAGGAGATACAAGGCATGGCATCATAGGATCACAGGCGCATGCTCACTAGAGGCACCTCTGTAGGACTCGCAAGGCAGAAGGGAGCCCCAGGCAGGCCAAGCCCCTGCACCATGGGAGGCAGAGAGGCAGGGTCCCACCAGCTGCCTGGGAAGGCCTGGTTTCCTATGGAGCCGGTGGCTAAGGCAGGTGGGGTCTGAGCTTCTGGCCCTCTCCAATTCAGCCTCCTTGCCCTCCTTCCCTCAGGCTACCACCCACCTGCTCCCCTGACTTCCCCTCTCCCATTCCTCAGCTCTGGCTGCCTCCCATTATCTCCCTCCATCCAGAGGCTATCGATTCTTCTCGCTCCATATCTATTTATTGATCGCTTGCGCTCTCTCCCTGTTTCTTTCTTTCTATCATCAATGGATCCACCAGACCCATCTCTTTCCCTTACATATTGCTCTGCACAGACACATCTCCCCCCACAGCAAATCATCTCAGCTCCCTTAACAATAATGAGAATAAGAATATACAGCCCCTCCCATACTCACCTGGTTACAGTGTGTTTTCACAAAGCACATTTTCACATTTGGTTCAAAACTCACAAGTGCACATTCAAGGCAGACAGGCCTGTACCTGCTATGCCTGTCTTGCCCATCAGTAAACTGAGGCCCAGAGAGGGAGCGTGGCCTTCCTAAGGTAACCCAGCTGGCAGGTGGTAGAGGCAGGACTAGAGCCCGGCCGTCCTGACTTTTCACCCACCCACCTGGTGGTCTCTCCAAAGATCTCTTTACTTGCTTTAGCATATAGGAGGTTGGTTCTTTGCTTTTGACTGAGGCATTACCTTTGCATCAGTCCCAGCTACGTGGCCAGTGCTGCGTAAAAGCTTGTTGAATGAATAAATAAATGAATGCTCAGGTTGATGTTAAAATGAGTTTCTGATTTCTGAGCAGACATCACGGCTTAGAGTAGGGAGGACAGAGGCTGGAGCGGAGACAGGCAGTCATGAGACACTTGCAAGACACAGAAATGGGTTGTGCCCTCTGTTCCCCAGGCCTCACCCTCACCCTCAGGGTGTCTGTCGTCTGTCTGTCTGAACTCTCTATGACAAAGTCTCCTGGTTTCCCTAGACCTCTCTGGCTTCTCATTGCCTTTCTTGAGCAAGTACATAGTAGGAGAGGACAGAGGTGTGGATGGGAAGGTGATGGAGACAGAGCTGGGTGGGGACAGTCGGGATACCGGGTGGCTGGGGGCTACACTCACCTTTGAGGCCCTGGCCCATGCCCAGAGCCAGTCCGTCCTTGGTCCATTGCACAATCCCAGAGTAATTGAGCAGCACACAGGGGAGCACGGCCCGCTGTCCGGCCACCACGGTCTGGTCAGCTGGCTCCTGGCTGAAACGGGTCTGAGTCCCTGCAGGGCCAAAGCCAGCACTGGGTAAGGAGGAGTTGGGCAAGAGGCTCTTCCAAGCAGCCTCCCATCCCACACACACCTCACAGGAGGTGGGAGGGAGCAGAGAACCTCAGACTGGAGAGGGGACTGTTGGGTGTCTGCTTCACTTCAGTCTCGGTCCCTCCTCTCCAAGAGGTCACACACTCACCTTTTATTCCCTTCCCCCTCCATGGCCCACTGGAATGGATTTCAGGAGCCCACGTGCTTAGCAGTCACAGGAGTGGTGCAGTGTCATGTAAAGGTCTCAGAGAAGGGTCTAGTCCCACCCTCTCATTTCCCAGAGGAAGACCTTCAGGTCCAGGGATAAGAGTAACTTACCAAGGGCACCCAGTGAGTTAATGGCAGAACTGAGGTGACAGCCCAAGCCCATGCACCCCATGACTGTTGCCTCACTCCTACACCCAGTTTTAGGGGTGGTGCATTTGTAACAGTGACCGCTAGTCATGCCCTAGTCCCCTCGATTCTTGGGACTCAGACCCATCCACCATGACCTTGAGCTGGACCTGTGTCACCTGGGCTAATGTGAACCAAAGTGGACCACCACGTATATGCAACTATGCCAGGTACCCCTGTGAATAAATCCAAAGAGTGCACAGATTTGTGCGGCAGGCATGTTCACGTGCCCACATATGTGTACAGAAACCTCCCGGGTGGGAAGTATCCGAAGACCACGTAGCAGTCGCGACAGCTCTGAATACACTTTTAGGTACACATGTCCTGCTTTGTGTGTACCCCGTGCTCCCAAGTGCTGTGGGCATGAGTGTGTGCACATCAACACACCTGCACACCCCCAGCCTCCCACACTGGCACTGTGGGCGCTCAGAGGCCACGTGACGCTGCTCCACTGTCCCTCCGGCTGCAGGAGCTACACGCACTGCCCGGCTGGCAGCTCGGCCGGGAGCATTTGATTAGAGAACTGCAGAGTAATTGCCTTTAATTGTGGAGCCTAAATGGAGCAGGGAATTGCACTGCAGTTTCTTCTCCCCCACAACTCCCCCCACCCACTCCAGCCAGCACAGGTCGGCCCCAGGAGTGGCAGTCCTGGCCTCCTTGCAGAGCCACCTAGACGGTGGGCTCAGTTCCCTTTGCCAGGCTGTGGGGAAAGGAGAGAAGGGCAGCTGAGAGGCCGGAGGGCAGCAGAGGGAGAGGGCCGGGCTTCCTTGCCACAGCCCCCACACTGCCACACCAGGCAGGCAACCAAAATCAGCTCTCCCCAGAACTCAGGAGCTCTTCCTTCTTCTTTTGCACCCTAGCTCACGAGTCTCTGCACAGGCCACAATCCCCAAATCCAACACTTTCCAAACCCAGCTTTCCAGAATTCTTCTGACCCCCCATCACTGCTGTGTGTACACAAACTTAACTCATCCCTCCCATTCCAGGAGCTTCCTCTAAGCCAGGGCAGATCCTAGTCTCATCCCTCCTTTCTTTTTTCTCCTCCAGCCCCATTTCTCCCTTTCTTTCCAAACCTGTCCCACGTTACCCTCTTCCAGGAAGCCCTCCTGGGCTGAGGGCTGACCCCCTTAGGCAGACACAGCCGATCCCATTGCTCCACCCTGCTCTCATAGCTCTATCCATGGGATTTCTTCTCTTGAGTCATCAGGGCTCATGCCCAGGCTTTTTTTTTTTTTTTGAGACAGAGCCTCAAGCTGTCACCCTGGATAGAGTGCTGTGGCATCACAGCTCACAGCAACCTCCAATTCCTGGGCTCAAGCGAGTCTCTTGCCACCACCTCCCAAGGGACTACAGGCGCCCGCCACAACGCCCGGCCATTTTTTTTTTTGGTTGCAGCCGTCATTATTGTTTGGCGGGCCTGGGCTGGATTCGAACCCACCAGCTCAGGTGTACGTGGCTGGCGCCTTAGCCCATTGAGCCACAGGCGCTGAGCCATGCCCAGGCTTTTGTTTGTCACAGAGTAAAGGGCAGGTAGGTGGGGACATTTGCCCTGTTATACCAAAACAGGAACCTCTCCTCGAAGGCTAAAGGCCATGCTGTCTCCTCCACCGTATCTTCTTGGACATTTGATATCCATCCTCATTGGATGCTGCACACAAAGGGGACTGAGAAAGAGGTGGCAGGGCCAGGGTGAGCTGATGGCCAGGGTACCATGAAGTGTGAGGTGACCTCTTTACCTGATGCGTGCAGGTTCAGCTCTGTGGACCTGCAGGGGCTGGAAAGCTGGAAACAGGGACCCTGTTCCACACTCCATGAGGGGCTCCCCAACTCTGCTGACCTGATCTCCCACTCACACCCTCCAAAGGAGGAAGGATAAGGCTCACACACATTTTGAGGGATTAGGTTGGCAGGTGCTGAGATCCTGGGAGAGGGGTGGGTCAGGTGAGCAGCCAGCATTATTAATTCAGGCATCGCCTCATTATTATTCAAATTTATTCATAACCTTGCGCATTTTGCTAGTGCAGCTACCTGCTGCAAACTCTCCACACTCACGTTTCTCCTTCCCACAGCCCCCGGAGCCCAAGTCAAGGGCTTGAGAGTGGGGTGGCTGGTGGAGGCCGGCTCAGAGACGGAATTTACATTCACAGCTTTCCTGCATGGGGCCTGGACCACTGGTCTCTGGCCGAAGTCTCCAGAGGACAGTGGCTGTGACCGTGGAGTGAGGGGGTGGCTGGTCCTGCCAGGAGGGAGGTGAGAGGTACTCAGGGTCAGATTTGGAGATGGGGATCTTGCTGGAGTGGGCAGCGATGTGACCTTGGGCGTGTCACTTCATCAACTGGGCTGCCACTTGCTCACCTGTGCCATGACAAGCCTGGACCATGGACCACAAAGATCCCTCTATGCTCAAAGACTGTGAACACAGGTTATGAGACAGACCAGGGTTTACATCACGCCTGTGTGGCTTCTTAACTGAGTGACCTTGGCCCAGCTACTTCTTCTCTAAGCTTCGTCTTCCTCCTTGGCAAACTGGGGTGACAATGCCTGCTTCCCAGTGGCTGTGAAAGCCAAATGGGGCGCAGCGTACACGATGCCTGCTGCAGTCCCTCACACGCACCCACTAGTCACCCTGAGCAGGTAGAGGGACAGCCAGAAACCTGAGCAAGGACACGACAAAGAAGTGGCTGTGGCTTTCTGGGGATGATGAAGTAAAATTTTCTCTTGGTTTAGGCTTGTTTGAAGCAATTTATTCCAGACACAGGGAGATGGAAGCAATAATCCTGAGAAGAGGGGACACAAAGGGGTCTTGGGAAAGGCAGAAAGGTCCTGAGCCCACAAAAGTCACAGGCACTGTTTTCTGTAGGCAAGACAGCATCTGAGTAGCACCCAGATGCCCCCAGGTCGTGCCAGCCTGGCTCACGATTAGGCGAAAGCCCCACATCCCTCTCACTGACTCAAGTTCTCTCTGCTCTGCACAGGTTGGCAAGAGGAATGCCTCTCCTTCCCGCTCCCTCAGATTCACACCGTCACCTCCTCTGAGAAGTCTTCCATGACTGGCACGCATCCCCTCACTTCTCTCTTCTGCAGGAACAGGAGTGCAAAGCTGTGGACCCTGGACTTGCCAATGCCCAGCCTCAGAGCCAGGTCCTGGGATCTGGACGAGGGATGTCACTCATAGCTCAAGACCCATCCCCAGGCCCAGGGCCTGACCACTAGACACAGCACAGAGGTTCTGAATACATCTGCAGAGAAGGGGAGCAAGCAAATGCAAAACAGTCCTGCCTTGGGACCCCCTCACCCTCAAAAAAGGAGGCAGAGCAGGCCCTCCCCCAGGTGAGGCCCAAAGACGTCACAGGCCAGGATGAGAAGGGGCAGTGTCGTCCCCCAGTGAGAGAAGCAGTCATGCTGGGACAGGACTTTCACTTGTTCCCAGGAAGCTCCCTGAGAGACGGGAGTGTGCAGCAGAGCTGAAAGGCAGTGGTAAACTGTTCTGGAAAGTTCTAGCACAGTAAGGGGGTTTGGGGGATGCAAGGCAGTGGAGGAGAAAGCCTGGGAGGTGAGCAGTGAGGTGCAGACCTCAGGGCACGACCACCAGGCCAGGAAAGGGCAGAAGTGTGCTGGTGACCTTACACTGAAAAAAGAGGGTATTGGCAGGTCCTGGAGTGTCAAGGTGGAGCCAAGAATCCACATAGGTGGCCTAGCAGCAGTATCCACACACACCTATAGTCCTGGACACATGTGCCCACTTCCAGGCAATGAAACCAGAAATGCAGAGAACTGTGAGAAGGTGGTCATGGGGGCCGGGTGGGAGGGAAACCAGGAGGGGTGTGACCATGGCAGTGAAAGCACACCAGCCTCCCACTGCACCACCAAAGCCTGGCATCTCCAGTCTGGGGCTGACGCGTGATTCTGTGTGATTCTGCACTTGGGTCTCCCTCCCTCCCTGACTTTAGACACCATCACAGATGTGGTGGGCTCCAAGACAGCCCTGAAGGAGGCAGGCAAAGAACGATGGAGCTGCCTGCACATGTGTGCAGGAGCGCACGTTCACGGGCGACGAGGGGCCATGGAAGTGCAAGGGATGCTGAGAAATGGAGCCAAGGGAGACACCACACAGGGACACAGGGAGAGCAAGCAGAGGATGCAGAGCAGGGAGCGAGGAGGAAAAGAGCCCAGGAGGGAAGAGATACAGGCTGGGGCAGGAAAAGCCAGAGAGACAAAGAGTGAAGCACAGACTCCGGCCAAAGCAGGAAGGCAGGGAGGGAGAGAGATGCAGGCCAGGAGGGGACGGGGCCATGTGCGGGGAGGTGCAGGGCCCGCGGCCACACTGGGCCAGTGTTGAACACTGCGTCTTTCCAGAGTAGGGCATTCTTAGGAGGGTCTGCTAGAGTTTGCAGGTAGGTGAAAAGCTGAATAAGGTGGAAGAGATGAGAGCCTTGAGGGGTGAGAGGAGCAGTGAGGAACCCTGGTGAGAAAGCTGCAGTAGGGGGACTGCAGGCAGCTCAGAGCTGGGGACCCTGCTTTCAGGTTAACCCATGCCCTCACCACCCCTGCTCCCACAGCACAGAACTCCTTCAGCCTTGGACTTGAACCTGTTCCCTCTCTAGTCTCCCACCAGGATATTGCACCATTATCATAGCCCGTCTCTGGTGAACCACTGGAGAAGAGAGATGATTTGATCTCGTTGTCCCTTCAGCCTCAGCTATATCCTTCAGTAATGAATACTTCCAATTATAAGATGCTGACTATGTGCCAGGCACCGGGGAAGATGCCTTGCCCACACCATTTCCAGCATTATAATCCACTCCACAGTGGCAGCTATTGTCATCCCACTTTAGACAAAAGGAAGTATGGCTCTTCCGTGGCAGAGATGGGATTTGAACTTAGGTCTTTTAGGCTCCTTGGCTCCCCTCTTGGCATCACGCAGTGCTATAGGAAGCATCTCCTGAATGAACTACATCCATGGCTTCCACCTGGAGGAACTGCTGGTGCCCCTGAGTTCTGCCCGCCTACCAGTCCTGAGCCCAAACTGCAGCTCAGACTTCTACCTGAGCTCTGTGTACCTGCTGGGAGGGCAGAACTCCTAGGATCTGAGGCCATAGACACACAAACTTGCCCTACATTGCCAGCAATGTGGGAGAAGGCTGGATGAAAGTAAATTCCCTACAAGAAGGGAGGAGTGGTACCCGAGGCTGCAACAATCATCAGCATCCAGAGAGGTCACAGTGATTCACAGAACACCAACCTTTAGGCCCCCAACAGCCACCTGTAATAGTAACAATAAATAGCCCCTGCCTACCATGCTACAAAGCCCTACTGTACACAACAGCCCAACTATCACCCCTGATAAGAAAGGTCCCTCCAGGCACACAGCCAGTGTCAGACCTGGCGAGCACAGCACTGAGGGAGCAGAGTCCTGGCTCCCCCTGAACAGCCTGGCCAGCCACTGTGCAAACCTGCCCTCAGGGCCTCTCTGCCTGCCCTTAATCCTGCCCTCTCACCTGGATACTCCCTCCTTCTTAACACTGATCTTCCTGGAGCAGCTAGCTCTGTGCTCCAACTCCCTCCTCCATCTCCATCACAGCAGGGCCGGAGCCAGGCCAGTCTCTGTGTGAGCACATCTCTCTTCCTTCACAGGCTGGGGGAGGACAGAGAGGTCAAATGCCCTGCTTCACTAAGAACTATGAAGTGACCTCTAAATGTATCCCGGAGAGACTGGGAATGCTCCCAGATTCTCACACACACGTGGCGTACTTGTGGGCACGTGGACCACACATGCACACGCGTTTCCTGGCATGCACGCGTATACATGCACACCCCCCTGACTTCTACATTCAAGGACGTGTCTCTGCACCCACCGGGGCCCGTCTGCTCCCATGTCGCTGCTCACGTGCCCTGGCGGTCATGTTCCCAGAGCCTAGGCTGCCAAGCCAGCCGGAACTGGGGAGGGACTGGGGAACAGGCACATGGGGAGCCAGGGAGCCAGGCAGCCGGGAGGGGGCGGCGGAGGACAGGCCCTGTCTCCCTGGATTTATCAAACGAGCAGTAATGAACCCCCTGGGCCAGAGAAGTCCCCATGCTCTCCACTCCAGATCATGCTGCTGGTTCAAAGGGAAGCCTTTGATTCGCACCGACAGCTTTCAGATGGAACTAAATCTCTCCACACTCCACTCTCCCTCCCCTCTCTGCCTCACATCTTCACTCTACCCCACCCCCATAGGACTTTCTTCCCCCAACCCCAGCCATTCCTTTCTTGCTCTATGAAAAACACACCAGCCAGAGAGGTCCCCTCACACTGGATTCTCTCAGAGAAAAGAGGATTTCAATTCTCTGGGCTGGGCTGGCAACCCCGCAGGGAAAAGGGGAGTGGGGAAGAAGAGTCAAGATAGAGGAGGGAAGGGGGAAAGGAGGCAGAGAGAGGGAGAGCAAGAGGGGATGCTAGCAGCCCTTGGACAGGAGGCTCCCACCTGCCCAGATGACCACAGATGAGAAGTCTGGGTCTGCTAAACTGTGCCTCATACAGAGCCCAGCCCAGCCGAGAATCCTAAAATGCCAGAATTGGATTGCACTTACAGACTGCAACCCCTCCTTTGACAGGTGAGGTGTCAGGGCTCAGAAAACCCTACTGACTCTTCACAGTGGAAAGCCTCAGAGGAATGACTGTAAGTAGAAGTCAGGTGGTGCAGACAGCAGATGGGGAGTGTGAAATAACAAACTGTACCCCCAAAGACAAGTTTCCAAACATTCAAGGACGAGCACCACCTCCACTCTCCTGCCCACCAAAGCACTCTGGCTTCCTTTCATGGTTTGAAGTGAAAGAGACACAGCAAACAGCAGGGCCCAAAGTGCCACGCACCTCCCACCTTTACCCCTCTCCCACTTCTGGTCCATTCTCATCCCAGGAAGCCAAAGCCATAAGCAGAAGAGCTGTCTCTCCTCCCTCACCCCAACTGCTTGGCCACAGCCACCCAATGTCCATCTCTAAGCCTGAGGAGGGGTAGGGTAGGGACAGCCAAAGGGCACCTTTCCAGGGACCAGATGGGATTTTACAAGTGGCCACAGTCTGGCCTGGTTTCCTTGAATTTGAGCAGACCACAGAGGCCAGCTGCAGGGGCCGGCTGGTGTTCACAGTGACAGGGCAAGTGGGCCAGTGGATTAGTCACCCAAAGAGGCAGGATCAGAGCCCTGAAAAAGGCAATGGGGGCTAGCCCCGCAGGGTCCTGCCAGGGAGGGGCAGAGGGACTCAGAACCAGAAGTCGGGAGGTGCGGGCTTATCTGGTCCTGGTTCTGCCACCAACTGGTTGTGTGACTAGGGAGGTCACTTTACTTATCAGGGTTTCAGCCTCTCTAAACTGTAAAGGGAAGGAGCAGAACTTGGCCCCCAACGGCCTTTCCTGCTCTGATGCTCTCAGATCCTGCCCCTGCCTCCTGCTCTCCCGGGGCCCTATGCAAACCTTGAGGACACTCCCAAAGACTCCGTCTTGTGCCCCATCACTCTCAGATTGGGGAAGGCAACTGGTGTGCCTGGGCCTCTCCTGCTGTCCCCTCCCTGGCTGGGGCATCATGGGAAGTCGAAGGCTTTGTGACACTGAGACTGAGGCCGAAAGGACCCAGATGAGGTGTCCAGCATGGAGGAGAGCGGCCATCCTTGAATCTTCCTGTAAGGAACTGGCCATCAGCATTCCCCACCCTCGTGGTAGTTTCATAAAAGACAGAGGGCAGGTGAGCCGGGGGCCATGAAGTGACCTGCCAGCCCAGGCCCACTCAAAAAACTTCAAGCTTCACGTGGAAGAGGCTGGCAGAGAGGACTGGAAACTCTCCCACCTGCCCCATTTGGGCCTCCAGCCCACAGCGCCTGGGCCAGATCCTGAGCAGCAGCTCCATGCAAATGTGCCCTGGCAGGGGCCCCTGCGAATGTTTTATGGGAAGGACAACGGCATGGTGAGCCCAGTGGGCTTGGCTACAGTAGGTACGACAGGCGGGAGCAGAAAGGTGGTGGCAGGGCTGGTGGATGGTTCTGCTGAAATCTGAATCTCAATCTGGCTTCAGTGGGCAAGGGAGGAGGCGGCAGAGAGAGGAGGCAGGTGGCAGGCAAAGACTTAGCTCAGAGAGGAGACAGAGGCTACGAGGCAAAGAGGAGAGAGAGCAGAAACTAGGACAAGGCCAGGGGAGGCTGCAAGATACAGAGGAAGGAGCTGGGGTAGAAAGGCAGGAGGAGGGGACAGCCTCTGCCCTGCACCCCATCCAGGCCCTAGATCTGGCGGGAACAGAGGGGTGCGGCCGGCACCTGGCTTTCCAGGAGTGGCCACAGTCCACAGAGTGGGAGGGAAAGAAGCAGAGACACTGGACGCTGATGGAGAGGCCTTAATATGCCAAGCAAAAAGGAGACACAGGAAGAAGAATCGTGAAGAGAAAACAGAACACAAAAGAGGCCTCAGAAGATCGAGGTCTGGCAAGGCAGGCAGGAAAGAAAAGGAGCGGGACAGAGTGGAGAGAGGCAGAGGGGAGAAGTTCATTACAGCGAGAGCCTGAAGGTGGGCAGGAAGGGCCTTGGCGATCACCCACCCAGCACCCTTCATTGTGAAGAAGCTGAAGGCCAGCAAGGGAGGGAGGAATGTGAGGCGGGCAGGTCTCCAAATTCCTGGTGGCTTCTGAGCCAGCCTCCTGGTTACAGGGCCACCCCTCGAAGGCAGGCACACCCTGAAGCCTGCTCGGACTGATGGTGGGGCACAAACGAGGGAGCTCTCCCTGGAAATTCCCCTTCCCTAAAGGAAGGGATAAGAAAAGGTGCTGGAGGAGGAGTAACAGAGGAGAAGGACGGGAACGTGGATGAAAACGAGAATGAAGATTCAAATGTAAGGAAACCAGTGGGGAGGGCCGGTCCATAGCGAGACGGCAGACGCAGGTGGATGGGCAGGAAGATCAGGGTGACAACCCCTCACCCTCTGGCCTCCCCTGAAGGTCTTGAGTTTTTAGGTCAAGAAAGGAAGTGAAGTCCTTGGAAAATGGAAGGGGGCTTTGAAAGACTCAGCTATGGAGGGAGAGGGGCTTGGATGGGGAGGCGGCATCCGAGGCAGTGTGGGACTGGCCAGGCACCAGCTGCTTCTCTCTCCAGCACAGGCCCTGCAGGGCGCTCCGACCTGTCTCTCCCCAGGGCAGACACCGACTTTTCCTGAGGTCTAACTCCATCGCTCCTCCTATATGAAAGCCACCCCTCTGGGCTCCCGCCCAGGTGCCATAATTAAAGGACATGCAAGTTCTGCTCTGAAAGCCTCTCTCTGCCTTCTTTAACACTCTCAGTCTCACCATCATGAACAGAGCTTCCAGATGCAGCTTGAGGTAAGGATGGTATCTGAATCTCCCCAGCCCAGGAAGAAACGCAGGCTGTTCCCCAGACTCTCTCCTGGGTGGTCTCCTGCCCCCATTATGAACAGTGTCCTGAATGAACAGCCTCAACTCTGAGACATCCTGAAAGGGCCAGGAACAGTGAGAAGGGCATTCTCTCTTCGACCCCCAAACCAAAAGAACCAGAAGGAAACCCAGGTCTTCTGATACCACACGTCTCTGTTTCTAAGTTTAATGAGCTTGACTACACTTCCACACCCCTCACCTCACCCCCACTGGCCCCCATTTCCCACCTCAAGATTTTTTAAAATCTGAAAAAAAAAAAAGGATCAGCAGGTCCAGGTGTTAGACCTTATTCTCCTTCCAGAGCCCAAAACCCATCAACACAGATGATGTCAGATTTTTCTAACACTTCCAGGGGGACTCTGCGTCTACCAGCCAGGTGAGCAAATCTTACAGGAAGGCGAGGGGCCTGAGGAATGCTCCCCCCCGTGGGCACCTGGCTTTCCACTAGTGCCTAAGAAAGGCTGGGTTGGCAGACACCAGACATGCCCCTCACACAGGTGTGGGCCCAGAACCCACTTCTGTGCCTGTTACACAGCCTCTGGCCAGACAGTGATGACTACAGCTCCCAGGGAGCAGATTTTTTTTATTCATTTAAGAACTTCCCAAAGGCCCAGAGCAGTGAGGTCCCTCCCCATCACAGAGGTGTGTGATTTATTTATTTATTTATTTTTAATTTAATTTTTTTTTGAGACAGAGTCTCACTATGTCGCCCTGGGTAGAGTGCTGTGGCGTCACAGCTCACAGCAACCTCAAACTCTTGGGTTTAAGCGATTCTCTTGCCTCAGCCTCCCAAGTAGATAGGACCACAATGCCTCCCAAGTAGATAGGACCAGAGGTGTTCTAGACAAGGCCCAGCAACAATCTGGTAGCAACATTCCAGGGGGCTCTGGGTTCTATCTAGGATCCTTTCATCTCTGGTGCTTTCTGATTCTACTTACACACTCATACACTTTCTTCTTTTTTATTTATTTATTTATTTTTTATTTTGAGACAGAGCCTCAAGCTGTCACCCTGGATAGAGTGCTATGGCATCACAGCTCACAGCAACCTCCAATTCCTGGGCTCAAGTGAGTCTCCTGCCTCCGCCTCCCAAGTAGCTGGGACT